>CAMQGK010000308.1:10392500-10435000 GCA_947000775.1 Pterois miles | reverse complement strand
CTCAAACTTGTAATGTCATAGGTTATAAAGGGTGGAGCCGCTCCATAGATAATGAATTTGGACAGACTTCTTACCTGATGACACCACACTTTTGAGTTACCGTATTTTTCGCACTATAAGGCGCACTTAAAATCACCCAGCTGTTTAACTCAGACACTGATGATGAAGGATTTGATGGATTTGTGGAAGAGGAATGAACTGAAAAGTGTGTATTGTCTTGTATTTCATGTGTTACAACTGAAAAATGTTAGAGTATTAAATGAATTGAATAAAGTTTGACTTATCTGACCATTTTGTTTCGCTTAATGCGCCTTATAATCTGGCGCGCCTTATAGTGCGAACAATACGGTACTTATAGACTAATTTAGACAAGGAAAACTTTCACTTTTTAGGGAATAAAATGATGTTTCTAAGTCTAATAGACATTTCAACATGTCAACGTGAGAATAGTGAGTTGAAGTGGGTTCAGTTGAATAAACGTCATTGGTATTAGAACTAAACATTGTTCAGGATTTGCCTTGGTGAGCTCATAGTGTAGCAGAACAGACCGGACAACATTAAATACCGCATAATAATAATGGAAACATGAAAATCCATGATAACATGCTTAATATCCTGTCCCACAAGTGTGACATCCAGCGCCAGCTCCACTAGTGGCAGTTGGCAAGCTTTCCAAAGCTCCTTTGCTAATAAACATAAAGATTTGATGTATGATATTGAAAAGAGTTTACACTTATCCTTCCTGGAGCTTACATGAAAAGTACACTTTGGATAGACATAACATCACTTGTATCCTGTATAGCCGTGGTTCCTAACCTGGGGTCCGGGCCCCCCTCAACGGGCACTAAAGATCAGAGGGGGCGAACCAGTATTTGTACATTTTGAGGTTGTCAAAATTAGATTTGCACATATGTAACTAAAATCATAACAACACACTTACTAGATAATTCATTCAAAACTGTATAAAATGTCAGATACATTTTAGGCTACACTATTATTCATATTTATTAGTATTATATATTATACTCGACTTCTTCCCCAAATTTCCAGCAACTCCAGAGTAACCAAAAGTCAACATTTACTAAAAAGAGATGGATGTAATAATTTCCAAAATTCACATTTTCATCCAATGAGATATTCAGCTTCATTCCATATTTGTTGGTGTTTAGCCTTTCAAAAACAACATTCTCAGTGTGCTGACCAACACAACGGGTTCAGTGACTTCTATTCACTAAAGAAAGTCGATTTATTAAAAAGCTCATTTAATACAATGAATCACTTTATCCAAATTGGAGAGGATTTTGCTGGAGGAGAATTGAATTTTTTAGGGTGATGATGCCAAAAGAACAAGTAGGGAGGAGTCTTCAAAGAAAATACATTTAACCACTGCAGTATAGTATCAACAGATGGAAACAAGGCAAAATAAAACCAGTTTTCTGCAAGTATTTTCACTTTTTTTTTTCTTTTAGAAACACTAAAGAATCACTAAATGCCACCAAACACTATAGAACTTTTTACATTTGTCTTTGGCACATAAATCCATCGCCATTTAATTCCCCTCAAAACATTGTTTGCTACACTTAGGCCGAGTGTAAAATGCTAAGAATAAATCAGCCACCTTCTCCGTGTCTCTTCGTAGATCAAAAATCACGGAGAAGTTGGGGAACAGTTCATTTCTGAGCATTTTTATCAGCACCGTTTCCCTTCGGATACATTTTTGGAGATATCTCGCTGATAAAATGGTACCACCCAAAAAAAAAAAAAAAAAAAAAAAAATAAGTAGCACAACCCAGTATATCTGTTTGTGACGCTGTCTGAATGTGTTTTGCCCCAAAACGCTCAGCACTTTCCCAAACTCTGAAACTTTGCCATTTATCCAGGGTTATTTTCATTCTGCCGTTTGGGAGCATCCATATGCAAATAGAGCTGAAGGGAATGATAAATCTGGCCACGCTAACGCCTCGCCCACACATTTAATATGGCTACAGACACACAGCTGAGCTTTCACGTACGCACACACGTACGACAGGCTTATACTCACTCCCACTCATGCACATACACTCACCTACGCAGATTAATCCACATGCACAAGCAGAGGCAGCGATGGATGAATTATTGGGAGTTTGCTTTGGATCTGACCTGCAGCTACGTACGGCCCTGTCGTTCTGATGTGTGTTTGAGTGAGTGTGTGTGACCTCTGTTAAACATTGTCTAAAACAAAAGGCATTAGTCCAGCAGACCAAACTAATGTGATTTTCTATTAATGCGATGCCCTGGGTGCGTCCGTGTGTGTGTGTGTGTGTGTGTGTTTGATCCTCTGTGTTAGGTGTTGAATGGACTGCACTCACACCTTCATTTTGTGTCAGCTCATTAATTTACAACCACAAAGTCAGCCGGGTCTATTCATTACTTCATTTTCAACACGCGCGCACACATTTCCAATACCGTTCAAACCTCTCGAACCCACGCAAACTGCCACACACATTCCCACACATGCAATGAGTTCTTATGATGGTAGTTTTCTGAATATCTGGCAACCTTGTCAATGATTAAATGACTGCTGTTAAGTGTGTATGTAAGATAAGATAAGATATTCCTTTATTGGTCCCACAGTGGAGAAATTCACAATGTATGTATGTGTGTGAGAGAGAGTGATGAGTACTAAATCATTTGAGAGTAAAAGAGTGATTGAGTGTGCAATAAATCTGCTGAGGTGTGTATGTGGTGTGTGTGTGTATGTACACTGATAGTACGGTAAATCTCTGTTGCCTCTGTATGACTTAATGCATATTGCTAAATCTATAAATGTAACCAATTAAGTGTGCGGTTGTAAATCGGAGCCACAAACTCATGCAAATGAAGCCTTTAAATCTATGGATGCGACTTAACTCAACACAAATTATGCTGGACACATTTTACAGAGTGCTAAAATGTGTACATTGACTTACAGCGGTCGCCACGGTAACACTCTGCAGAAACTATACAATAGGTGTAGCCACACCGGGGTGTATTCGCTAGGGGTGGGCTGCAAAGCTACTAGTAGTATCTGAGTATGTAAAACAATAATCTGTATTCGGATGTATACAGTTTTAACTTTTTATGGGACAATATAGGATTATATCACAGATCATGATTAAAAAAAACACTGACCGGTGTATTTCCATTAATAGAAGAAGAAGAAGAAGATCTACCTTTATTAGTCCCACAATGGGGAAATTCAATTTACACTCTGTTGTACTCGTACATTTTTATACCTAAAACACACATACATTTATTTATTTATAAAAATTTTAAAGAGAGGGTGCTCTTCTCTAACAACCCCCAAAAATTTTTGGGTTTTTTTTCTTTCTCTGAGGCACCTCGGCACTGCCCAAAAGATAAATTGTCACCTCTCCCCCTACCATTTCACACTCACTTTTTTTTCCCTTTCGGGACTCCCGTTCCCAAACCAACTCCCCTACAAATTAACCTATTCCCCCCCCAATAAATAATATAATAAGATAATTGTGAATATCCTCACATGGGTAAATTGAAGAAATTGTCTAGCTCGAGAGAGAAGTGAAAAATAGAGCCAGATTTTAAAAAATATATTTTATAATAAAATATATATATATATATATATATATATATAAATAAATATATTAGGGATGTCAATAATTAACCATTTAACCAACATTAAGAATTTCAACCGATTAATGCACGGCTAAATGTTGAAAAAAAAAACAAACAAAAAATTCCTAAAAAGCTGAGGAAAACTCAGAAAGCATCTTGTCATTTAAAGGAGAAAAGCTGGCCACCTTAAGAGTCCACCTTAAAAGAGTCAGAGCCAGAGTTGCAAGGTACAGGAAGTTAGCGCTGGTCTTTTGAGCTGAGGAGCTGTAGCATTTATTTACCGTGAAATAAACTGTGCACACACTGTCTGCTGCAGCGACGTTCGCAGATGTAACGCCACCGACAACCCCACACTTGCTACCGCCACACACACACACGGTCTGTCGGAAACAGGCTAAAGTTACACCGGGCTGACAGACTGTATGTGTGTCACAGGAACGGGGAGCATGAATCCAGCGGCACTACAGCTGCTAACGTAGTGCAAACACACAGAAATTGGGCATGTATGTAAAGAGGTCAAGGGCCCCCTTTGAAAATGGCCATGTCAGTTTTTCCTTGCCAAAATTTAGTATAAATTTGGATAGATCCTTCTACACAACAAGCTAGCATGACATGGTTGGTACCAATGGGTTCATTAAGTTTTGTAGTTTCATATGATGCCACTATCTTTACTCTAGTAATAATAGTAATGTTAAATATTAAAAACAATAAATCAAATGTATTTTTCTTAACAAAATCCAGTATGTTTTAGTGCCACTTTGAGAGTTTTCGGCATATTTTGGAGATTATCGGGATATCAAATCACAATTATTTTGGCCATGACATGAACTTTTCATATTTTCAGATGTAGTTTGAAATTGTCTAGACTGCTTCATTTTCTGTTAAACTACCCTCCACTACTATTTAAAAGAAAGACTAGGAAAAAAATCTAAAGTCTTTTGCGACTAAAAAAAAAAAAGTCTGAATCTGATGGTTATTATAAGTTACATGGAGCACGTTTTTTTTTCTACTGTATGATTTTGAAACAGATTGTTGGACATTTATCCTCCGGGATCCTGACATCAGTGTGAGTCAGCAGTATGTGTGATATCTCTGGGTTTTGGTTTGAATGAGTGAACTCAGATCTGGTGCCAGAGGAAATAAAAAAAAAAATTGGATGATATGCGATTTTGCTCAGACCGCATTATCTGTCCATATCCAAATAATGTGTTTGTATTTGCGTCCCTAATGCAAACACAGCTTATTGCCAGTATTGCATAGTAAACAACCAAGAGGAGCACAGTCGGGATGCGAGTCTGAGGAGGTATTTTTGGGCAGATGACAGATCCAGAGGCTTTATTGCTGCAGGGCAGAGGCTGTAATTCAGAGGGAAGGCCTTGTGGAAAGTGCCTGAAGGCTTAAGTTAAAACAGAGCCCATCTATCTGGGCCTCGTGAGAGGGGAAACAGAAGTCAGAGGACCAAAGGAAAGAGAGAGGAGAAAAAAAAAGAGAGGAGGAGGATGGGCAAGGGGAGGAGGGAAGTGCATTTGGGGAAGCTCCTTGTCATTTTCCGTCCTGACCTCTATCTCTCACCAGCTCCTACTTGTCGTCCATCTACAACTTGTTTTCTGTTCGTTCCGGCTGACCGGGTCCCCCCCGACTTTGCAGCACTTCCTGTCTTCTTTTCTGTCTTCATTTGGTCTCAACCTCCTCTACTTCATTTATTTCTCTAAGTCTGTCCTGTCACGTCTCTCCCACATTTTCTTCAGTTGTTACGATACCTATCCATAAATATATGGATAGGTATCGTTAGGATTTTATTGATACTACTACTCTCGATGCTCTGTGTTTGGTTCTTTATCAATACTCTTTTTTTGTTGCTACTTAATAGCTTTTTAAATGTATTTTTGATCATTGCTTTGTTCTGTTGTATTTAATGCTTTGCAAATATCCCTTTAAGGTACCTTTTGAACAGATAAGAAACTGTGATTAATTAATTTGCGATTGATCATGGTTATCTGTGGACAGTCGTGATTGAATAGTTTAATGGATTGACAGCCCTATTTTAAACATCACCAAATGTTTCACCAAATGTTTCTAGAGCAGCAACAGTAATGTTTACTAATGAAATCACTACATAAATTCAATAATATCTTATTGGAAACTAATCTATAATGTCAATAAAATGAATAATATTTATTATATAGTGAAGTTTAGAAAGACTGAAGAGCACGGATATCAGTCAGTATCAGTCCTTCCTCCTGTTCTCTGTACTGGTAGAACCGGTAACGTTGCAGCTTATTAATACTCCGGTCTTTAATAATTTAGTCCGGGGCCTGTTAGGGATGTTAATAATCAACCGATAACTGGCTGCTACAGTAACTCTCCTGACGGTGAACCGGAGACAGTGAATGCAACACTGTGGCTGCTACAGAACCTCTCTTAATGGTGAACCGGAGACAGTGAACGCAGCACCATGGCTGCAACAGTAGCTCTCTTAACGGTGAACCAGAGACAGTGAACGCAGCACAGCAGCTGATACAGTAGCTCTCCTGACAGTGAACCGGAACAGTGAATGCATCGCAGCGGCTGCTACAGTATCTCTCCTGACAGTGAACTGGAACAGTGAACGCAGCGCTGTGGCTGCTACATTAGCTCTCCTGACGGTGAACGTAGCTCTCCTGATGATGAACCGGAGACAGTGAACGCAGCGCTGTGGCTGCTACAGAACCTCTCCTAACGGTGAACCGGAACAGTGAATGCATCGCAGCGGCTGCTACAGTAGCTCTCCTGACAGTGAACCGGAACAGTGAACGCAGTGCTGTGGCTGCTACATTAGCTCTCCTGACGGTGAAAGGGAGACAGTGAACGCAGTACCGCGACTGCTACCGTAGCTCTCCTGATGATGAACCGGAGACAGTGAACGCAGCGCTGTGGCTGCTACAGAACCTCTCCTAACGGTGAACTGGAGACAGTGAACGCAGCGCCGCGATTGCTACCGTAGCTCTCCTGATGATGAACCGGAGACAGTGAATGTAGCGCTGTGGCTGCTACAGTAGCTCTCCTGACGGTGAACCGGAGACAGTGAACGCAGCACCGCAGCTGATACAGTAGCTCTCCTGACAGTGAACCGGAACAGTGAACACAGCGCCGCGACTGCTACCGTAGCTCTCCTGATGAAGAACCGGAGACAGTGAACGTAGCGCCGTGGCTGCTACATTAGCTCTCCTGACGGTGAACCGGAGACAGTGAACGCAGCACCGCAGCTGATACAGTAGCTCTCCTGACAGTGAACCGGAACAGTGAACTCAGCGCCGCGACTGCTACCGTAGCTCTCCTGATGATGAACCGGAGACAGTGAACGTAGCGCCGTGGCTGCTACATTAGCTCTCCTGACGGTGAACCGGAGACAGTGAACGCAGCGCCGCTACTCAGGTGTCTGTTGTGCTCATTTACTGCAGCAACAGTTAATAATCGGTCAAAAAGGGACGGTTATCTTTTAAGAAACTTAGTGCCTGTTTAATACCAAGTTTTGATATTCATCCCTATTTCTCTCCATTTCAGTTTCATGTAATGGGAAAAAGGCAAATATTTTGTAGGAACATTAAATTAATTAATTAAATAATTTGTCCGTCTTTCGATTTTTTTTTCCTTTCAGATTGTACGATTACAACTCCTACGCTTGCCTTAATATTAATGTCACTCCCTCTGTTTATGCTTTTGACATCCATAAAATATACTGTTGTCTTTATGTATCTCTTTTAATCTCCTGTGCTGCTGCTCCCTCCAACACACTCACAAAAGACAACACACACACACACTCTCAAATTTATATTCAATGTTTTATTGCCTTCAAGGTAAAGAACAATATTGCCAATGAAACAAGATGAAACAATCTCCCTGTTACTCACACATTCTCTTTGTGTGTGTGTCTTATTTTCTCTCCATCACTCTTTCTCCTTGTAAAGCATGTTTTCTATATAAAGAATAGTTTATAGATGATGTTTTGCTTCCTAACCTGTTTGAGTTTCTAGCCTTGCTCTCTGTTTCCATCAATGTTTCTCCCTCCTGTAGTTTAAAGCTGAGTTGTATCTAGAGTCTGTATAATGGCCCGTATACTTTATATCTATCAGCACATTCTCAGTATTTTTCTGTCTCTTTCTGTCTTTGCAGTGGATGGATGCATAGACTGGTCGGTGGATCTGAAGGAGTACCATGTACTGGCCGATGAACCTGTTCGGGTGAAATGTGCCTTGTTCTACAGCTACATCCGAACCAACTACACCATGGCCACCAACGCCAAGCTGCGCCTCATCTGGTACAAGAACAAAGGTGATGCCGAGGTAAGATCACTAGGCGGCTGTAGCTCAGTGGGTCGAGTGGTCATCTTTTAACCCGCAAGGTTGGCAGTTGGATCCACGGCTCCTACTTTCAGCCCGTCATCGACACCCCAAGTTGCTCCCTGGGTGTTTTACAGCTTTACAGCAACCTTTTTTCTCCTAAAGCCCGGGCCACACAGGGAACGTCAGCAGTGCGTGGCTGAACCTGTTATTTCAGGCTGCCCGTGTGAGCAGCGCGTCTCGGCTGCCTGTCAGCTGTTTCTGGAGCTTCAAGGTCTTGCCTATTTTTACCGCGAGCCGCGCGCTGTTCACAGCGAAAACACACAGTGAAATTGACCATTTCACAGTATATTGACATCATACCAGCTACATTACTGCAGTTTCAACATCTAGACATCTGTCGAATATGTCACAGACGTGAATGCAAGTAAAGATTTATTTTTAAATCAACACGTCCTGCGCCTGTGTTTTTTCCGTGGACCGAATTGCTTCAATTGTCAACAGGAGGGTTTTATTCTGAAACACGTGCAGGACATTGTTGTTTAATATGACTTGCCCAGCTCCATGAATGAATAACATGCCAGGTTTTAATTGTGAATACTATCATTTACAAATGAGCACACGCCGCTTCTTAACCGTTTTATGTCTAAAATTAATAACATTTATAATGAAGTGAAATGGCCATTGTGTGTGGACATCTCACGTTATGGAGATGCATCAGCGAAGCAGCCACCACGGCTGCTGGCGTTGATGATGATGAATGTAATAACATAACAGCTGAGGCGGTAGTTGACTAATTTAATATAATTAAAATTAAAGTAGTCTTATTTGGTGCTTGTATTTGTTATTTTTATATTTAAATGACAAGTTATTATAAAAATATTTAAAGAAACTGAATAGCTTTGATCAAGCATGGCCATCTAAGGGAACCAGGAAATGTCTTTCACCCAATGATTCATAAAATGTTTTTACTGCAAAAATATTATAAGTATAAACTCACTGGATGGTAGGCAGTGTTCCTGGGGGGGAGGGGGGAACTGTCAGGCTGAATTTACAAAAAAACATGTCTCTTCCAGTATTTCCCATTAATTATCTAGACTGTGGCGGCCCGACGTAGTCTAATTTCCTCCACCGGAGTTTCATAATGAACTGAAAATGTTTTTACACTTCTCACTTGTGGATTGTCTGGCCCTCAACGGGCACATTTCCTCTGCAGCGGTGCGCCACGATGGGTTTTGTTTTCAGCTCAGGAAGGCCCGAGGTGAAAGTGGCTCATGGATCCAGCTATGAGCTTTACAGCATCTCTTGCCCTGATCTAGCCCCTTTCCGGGGCCATGGACTTAGTGCTTCCTGAGCTGTGTGGGGCTTCCTGTTCCTGATGAGACTGTCAACAGGGGCAGACTTCAGCGTGCGGTCTGGGGTGATGTCGGCAATCCGTAGGGGCGGGGGAAAAAACTGATTCACCTTTGCCTCACAATTTTCCTTTATTCAATTTTGAAATACATTTTGTAATGCCAGAATTGACATAGCTGCTTCATTAAAGTCAGAGGTAGAAGGAAGTTGACGCTTTTTGACGTCATGACGTCATATCCGTTCCGTATCTGTCAACCAATACAAACCGCGGCGAGCCGAAACGAGGAAGCGCACATCAGCGGAGGGACCACATGGTCACGACCTGCGCCCTCGCATGTTAAATCCAACGTAGTAAACACTACACATTCAGTAAAATATGGAAACACTTTGGGTTTCACACATTGCAAGAAAAGCAGAGCCAGGCATCGCGGCTAAAGCTGCACGCTAACTCTGTCATGGACAGGAAACGTTGTCGTATCGCGGTAACGTGTGGTCGAGCCAGTCGTCACCCTCATCTCTGCGGTCAAATCGGCCGACGCTACAGCTGGGAAAGGTGAATCGTCCCAGCTTGCAGCCCACCTGACCTGTCTTGAAACACAGCCCCGTCTTGCTGTATAACCAGTGTGTTTATGATTACGATTCAGATCTTTTACTTTGAAGTAAAAGTAATACCACAGTGTAAAAATAGTCTACTTTGTCACAACTGAAAGTCCTGCATTCAAAATATTACATAAGTATTAGCAAAATATATTTAAAGCACCGACAGTGTAAGTATTCATGCAGAATGATCAAATAAATGTAGTAAAGTTAAAAGTACAATATCTTCCTCTGAGTTACATATACTCAATTAAAGTCGAAGTACCTTAAAATTGGACAGTACTTGAGTAGCCTAAAAGTACTTAGTTACATTCCACCACTACTAGAGCACAAAACAGTTTATTAGAGATAAAAGTTCTTCATAGATCTGCATCAGTGCACCACTTTTATGCATTTAACTTCAAAATGTATACCCGGGGAGCATGACCCCAGACCCCCCTAGAGGGCCCGAGATCCACCCACCACAGTCTCCCAAAGTCCTGCAGGAAACAGCCTTCCATTAAAGTCGATACAAAACGCCAAATCAAATATAACTAGAAAAGCACTCGGAGAGCACAGACCTCCGCCAAGCACCATAGTTTCCCCCCATATTGTAATTTACTCCAAAATAAAAATCCTACATTTTTAGAAATCTCTACCTTTAATATTAAATGCACAGTAGGCCAAAATGTAAGAGTACCCCCATTTTTTATATAAATTGCTATAAAATCCGCCATCTGGATCAGATCTGGATCAGCCTTTGGGATTTGATAGAAGTACACATTGTAAATCCTTGAGTCAAATTTCATGAGCTTTGGGCAACAATTACCAGAGATATTGAGAAACAATTTTTTGGATCCCATTTACCCCAATGTTAACGAAAATTTGAAATTGATCCAGAATCCAGGATTTCTTCCGGATCACCCCAAAAATTAAATCAGTTCTTCCTTTTCACATTTTCGACACACCTTGAAAATTTCATCAAAATCCGTCCATAAGTTTTTGAGTTATCTTGAACACAAACAAACAGATAAACGCCGGCAAAAAACATAACCTCCTTGGCGGAGGTAATGAATGAATTCCTCTTCACACACATTGGAGTGTTGCTCAGCAGCAGTGTGGCTGATGCTGCCACTAGTGGTCCCAGACTATACTGCTGAAATATGACTGGAAACAGGGTTAGAATGTAAAATGTTTTATCTAAATTTGAAACTGAAGATTCAGACTGAGAGGTTGCGTCCGAATTACATCATGAATTTAGCTCATATCAAATGAAATGTCAGTCTGCGTTTTCATTTGAAGAATTGCAGGATTTTTCCCGGCGTGTTTTATTGGATCTGTCAGGGTCAACTGTCACAGCTAATGCGCAGGATATTCCGCACCATACGATTGGTTGGATATTAAGCAAAAGCCCTGTAATGGGACATCCAGTCCGCTGCTTTCCACCTACTAAAATAGTGTCCCACATCCATACCACATAGTAATTCTAAGCAGGATTTAATGTGTTCACACCAGAAAAGTGACAAAATAAAGTATCCTCAACGCAGTCAGTATGGGTACTAAAAAATAATAAATAAAAAAGTTTATTGAGTTTGAAATTGGGATGCACACCAAGAAGCTCGCTTTACTTTGTTTGGGCTTGCTTGTGTTTGAGTAATAGCCAATACACAGAAACTAGAGGGACTGATAAATCACACCGTGGTCCCATGTGCTGTAATAAAACACCGTTCCTCTTTCCCAGCAGTCTGGATTATATCTGAATGGAAAAACAAGATTTAGCAGGATTACATTTAGACCTGATGAGACATGTAATTTACATCTCACCTTATCCTACGGGTAGCACTTTTATGTAATACATCTTGGGTGCATTTACATTTTCTGCTCTATCACTGTAATTCTAGTCCATTTGCTAAAACCAGACAGAGAGAGAGAGAGATGGGACTTAATGTCTGCCTACTTAAAACACTAATATCTAGATCAGTTTTCCCGTTATTATTTTATTATTTCTTTAACATTGCGTTTTGTGTTGTGTCCTTTAGGAGCCGATCATCTTCTCTGGTCACAGGCTGAGTAAAGAGGACGACTCCATCTGGTTCAGATCTGCTGAAATGGAAGACAACGGGTTCTACACTTGTGTACTAAGGTACCCCGAGCAAACAACGTCACATGTAACGATTCAATACTTTCTCATGTAATGCTACTTCGATACAATCCCATTCAGTTTAACTTAATTCATAGTATTCTCATGACGTATCATACCAATATGGCTCAATGGTGCTCATTGGTCACAGTTGTAATTTAATGATAATAACCTTTAATGTCACCCCTTGTTTGTCTTGTGTCTGTAATGATGATGTGATGGAATACTATGAATTAGTGACATTGTGTCCCACGTTGTGAAAACATAAGGTAAGATCCTCATATGTTTCTAAAACAAGACGCCGTTCTAAATCTACTGGAACCACTTGATATGCAGACAAGTGTTATTTCAATGCATCCACTGGCCAAATACTAAACTATGTTGAATTTCAATTTATTTTATTTGTATTGCCCAAAATCACAAATCCTAATTTTGCTTCAGCTTTGCAATCTGTACAGGAGACGACACCCTCGGTTCTTTACAATGCGACCCTCTCATCATATAAGGGAAAAACTCCCCAGCCAAAAAAAAAAAAAAAAAAAACCTCAGCAATCCCCCTTCCAGGATGGACAGACAGAGTGTATAACATAATGACAATACAATTACAAGCCTTATGACAAAAATGTATACAAATGTGAAGAAAATTGCATGAGCAAGTGGATCCAGGATAATGTCAACGGACTTTCCGGAGTCGCCAGACAAATAAAACCACTATCACTAGCCTAAAATGTTGGCACCATCTGTACCCAGAGACTAGAGTTGACCAATAAATCATATTTTTGTCGTTATCACGATATGAACTCGCGCAGTAAACACATCGCAAAATTGTCTGAAATTCAATTAATAAGAAAAATCATTTTATTCAGGGATGGTTACCGAAACCCGTTATTAAACAGGCTCCGGAGCTGAAGACTGTAGTATTTATCATCACACAGCTTCCTTTTCCTGTTCTGTTTTGTAGCTCTCCACACATGAACACACACAGTGAAGTCTGGAGAGGAGTTGATGATAACTACGATTGTATAACTCCAAGATATACGTCATTACACCTGTTCAACAAGGATAAACGCCATGAAACGTTTAAACATGTAGGAAAGCAACGTTTCAATCTGCTCTGTCTGCTGTCTCTGTCTGCTTTTTACACAGTTAGCTCGGCAGCTAACAGCAAATTGTAAACAGGTTTAAGTTAGTAGTAAGTTGTGAATGACAGAAGGTGCAAACCGGTGATTATTGCGAGTGTAAATGACAGAAGGTGCAGACTACGAAGCCTCCGTGTTATTAATTTATTATCTTCATAAAGTTTAGGAGCAACGTAACCCTCGGCTACACAAGCTAAAACTGAACCTGGCAGTAGGTTTTGTAGTCTGACTGTTAAGGTTAGTTTGAAATGCATCTTACATATAAAGTCAGCTGGCTGAGACAAAGCCGCCCCTCCTCCCTCTACCAGCTGTTACCTTCAGTAGTGAATCACATCTGTATAGTCACATCAAGTCAAACTTTGTTTGTATAGCACATTTAAAAATAACCGCAGTGCTGAACATGTACATAATAAAATGAGTACAAAGCAAGCAACAGTAAAAATATAGCAATAACAATAACCATAATGTGCACATAACAGCAGTAAAAGAGCAGCAGCACAGCAGAAAATAAACTTAATCAAAAGCCAGCATGAAGAGGTGAATCATCAGCAGTGTATCTATGGTCTGAGCAGTTTTAATATTCAGAGGGAAGCTGTTCCAGAGATGAGGAGCAGCGACTGCAAAAGTATGGAGGTGCAATAGTTCAGAAAGATACGGTGGTGCCAGCCCATTAAAATCCTTAAAAACCAGCCAGAACTGGTGATACCTTTTCTTTTTCCAGTCAGTAGGCGAGCAGCTGCATTTTGTACTAACTTCAGCCGGTGAAGAGACGACTGTTGTAAACTCCCATACACAGAGTACGTACAGTAGTCTAACAGAGAGGTAATGAAAGCATGGATGTGTCTTCAAATCCCTGGGAAGCAGATAGACCTTTACTTAAGCCCAAAGCTAGACTAGAACTAGAAAAAAAGCTGTTTTACAACTGAGTTTGTCAAAACTGAAACTAGTGTCAAAAATTACGGCAAGATTTTTAACACAAGTCTGTTTTTTAGAGGCCAAAGGGCTGAGAATACCAACCGAATTGTGTAATAGATCTGGGTGTCCAAACGTAATGATCTTATTTTTGTTAAGATTGAGCAAGTTTAGATCCGTCCAAGTTCTGGTATCATGTACACAGTTAAACAAAGGCTGCAACGAGTCTTTACTAGTTGTTTTTAATGGCAAATATATTTGGATGTCATCTGCAAAACATTGACAAGGAATATTATATTTCTTAATAATGGAGCCCAAGGGCGGCATATACAAAGAAAAACAGGGTAGGGCCCAGAATGGAGCCTTGAGGAACACCACAGATTAGTGATGCTACAGCAGCTCCTATCTAAAGCTCCTATCTTACAAGTATAACTGGAACCATTTTAGGGCCGTCCCTTTAATGCCAACACAATATTCATGATAACGCGTGATAAAAGGATCCCATGATCCACCGTGTCAGAAGCTGCGGTCAAATCTAAAAGCACTCAAATAACTATAATAGAGTTCCCTGAGTCAACAGTTAGAAGATCATTAGAAACTCTTAAAAGAGCTGTTTCTGTGCTATGGTGTGGTTTACAGTCAGACTGAAACGTCTCGTAAATGTCATGGTTATCTATAAATGTTTGCAACTGGTTAAAAACTTTTTTTGGTAAAAGGCTGCCGCTACAGCATGTTTAAAAGCAGCTGGAACACACCCTGATAACAGAGAGGTGTTAATCAGCGTAAGAATGCTGCAGCAGGTTTAAAAACTTCTTTTAGCAGTCGAGAAGGGATGCTGTCTGAGAGACAATTTGGAGTCTGCAGGTGATGCACTACCTCTGTTAAAGAGAATGATGCCGACTGAAACCGATCAAAGACCGCTGGGCACAGGGGAGAAACAGAACGGTGTGTGGCTGAATAAGTCGGTGAAGACCTCAGAGCAGGGATTTTTATCAATAAAAATGTTTTTACAGAGTGCAGGCGTTGGTACAATTTGGTCAGTATCAGAGGGATTTATAAGAGACACTCAAAAGAACCTGAGGCCTATGGCTGTTATTGGTGACCAGGGTTGATGCGTACTGGGTTTTAGCAATTTTAACGGCTTTCTGCGCTCCCGTTAAGATCTCTTTGGAGACCTGGAGCTTATCCTTCCTGCATTTTCTCTCTGCTTTACCACAGGCACATGTGAGATCATGAGTAGCGTCATTCAGCCACAATCTGAGCGAGGTTTAGGACGTTGTGTCCTAAGGGAGTACAAGATATTTGTGCATATGGAGTGAGTGTGGCAAGCGCCTCAACACTGAGGTAACAACAGTAACGTTAACCCAGCCGTCCAGGGTAGGAATCTGAGAGTTTTTAAAAACAGTAAAAAAAAAAAAACTGTGACGTGGTTAAAGAGTTAACTGTATGTCGGCTGCGTTAGAACGCAGGACTGAGACAGAAAAAAACAGTTTGTTCTATTGCAACGCTTACGCCATTTTGGACTGAAACCTGACTTCCTTTGCGTTGAAAGGAGCCAGTTGAGGTGGTTCGGGCATCTGGTAAGGATGCCTCCTGGGCGCCTCCCTAGGGAGGTGTTCCAGGCACGACCAGCTGGGAGGAGACCCCGGGGACGACCCAGGACTAGATGGAGAGATTATATCTCCACACTGGCCTGGGAACGCCTCGGGATCCCCCAGTCAGAGCTGGTTAATGTGGCCCGGGAAAGGGAAGTTTGGGGTCCCCTGCTGGAGCTGTTGGCCCTGCGACCGGATCCTGGATAAGCGGTTGAAGATGAAGATGAAGACCTGACTTCCGTGAATAAAACGTCTGCCCGAAAAGTGCTGTAGAAATGTGTTGGGCCTGTGCTTAATAGTGAATATTCTAAATGTAATCAGTGTTTTCAGTCCAAAATGGCGGCAGCTGTCAAAAACCCCCATTGGAGTTCTGTCTCTTTGCTTCTATACTGTTTGATAATGCACACACAGACACCTCGCTGTCGCACTACATCCATATCATATACACATGTGACGCATAAAAAGCGATTCAAGTGGAGCTATTTGTGTCGTTTTATGAAAGGCATATTGATTTTTAACTGATTCCCTTCATAATTTGACTTGAGTTTTGTATTGCTGTAGCTATATCTAAGACTATTTTATCAATTTGATATACATATGAGTCACCCTGAAGTAAAATGATTAAAAAGGGATTCGGGGTACAATCCAGATTCTCCAAGGAAGCACAATTTAGGATAATATCTGGTTCAACTGGATGCATTGTTGATAACACTTTGTGAAAATCACATAAACGCTGCTCCTCTCCCCACATGGGAGCAAGGTCAAAGTACACCAAGCAACTTTATTTTTAAAGTTTTACTTCCAGCCACGGCACATTTGCTTCATGAGACCAAATAAACACTGCAAGAATTTTACCAGCATGCAAACAAAGTATTTTTTGGCCCGACTGACACGCAGCAGTGCTCTTGGAGTCGTATCGCTGTTGTCGATTTCATCACATGGGAACAACCTTGGAATAGATTTCTGACTCCGACTGTTCTGTCTGCACTCAGGTGGCCCGTTTACATTGCGTTGGCAAATAGCAGCACCGTTTTCGGTGTTTGAATCAACAGAATGTGGGTTTGTATTTGACAGTGCTCGGTATGCCCTCTGCCCCGAGTAATCGATATTCCAAACCACAGATGGATTGTGTTTCAAAAACATTACTATTAATCATCAACATTCTTCGATATCCACCGTGCATACAGTATTTTCTGTGTTTTTGGATTCTGGCATGCAGATTAGTCAGTCAGCAGCACATTAGGAGTTTATTCTCAAAAAACGTTTTGGTCGTGACTTCATTACCTTTACTGAGGTCTGTTCCGAATTTCAAATATTGCTCCCGTGTCTACATGTTGGTATTGCAGGTGTGTGTGTGTGTGTGTGTGTGTGTGTGTGTGTGTGTGTGTGTGTGTGTGTGTGTGTGTGTGTGTGTGTGTGTGTGTGTGTGTGTGTGTGTGTGTGTGTGTGTGTGTCTGTCTGCATATTTTCCCTGCTAGTTATGTGGAATGCTGCCAGTTTAGTAAATTGAATATTTACAATATGGCTGTTGGCACTACAACAGAATTTGGCTTGAGTCCTATGTGGTCCTTCAGGGATGTGTGTGTGTGTGTGTGTGTGTGTGTGTGTGTGTGTGTGTGTGTGTGTGTGTGTGTGTGTGTGTGTGTGTGTGTGTGTGTGTGTGTGTGTGTGTGTGTGTGTGTGTGTGTGTGTGTGTGTGTGTGTGCAGTTTGTTTGATACCGTGGAGGTGGTGGGGTATCAAGTTGTGTACCAGTTGACTTTGTAGCCCAGAACAAGGCTTACAGTGTTGTTTACCTCCAAGTGGTGTGTGTGTGTGTGTGTGTGTGTGTGTGTGTGTGTGTGTGTGTGTGTGTGTGTGTGTGTGTGTGTGTGTGTGTGTGTGTGTGTGATGAACTGAATTAAAATGTGCCCTCTTGTAAATCAGTGAAAAGTAAATATTTTGCCCACAGACAGCCAATATCCATAGGGACGAGTTTATCCCTGCTTACTTTGAGTAACCCTAATGGCTAATTTGAGTTTATTTTCAGTCCGACTCTAAGATTAGCCTTTGAAATGATTTATGTTCAATTTAAATTTATTTTGAATGTTTAAGGGCTCTTGGTGTTTGCCTATATATTAGGTTTGGGCTGTATTACAGTATTACGGTATACCAGGGTTCTTAGACATTTTCAATACCGTCCACTCTGTATGGTGCTGTATTGATTCGGTGTATTATAGTTTATGGCACATGCCATCACGGGTCAGTCTCTGCCGGTGGGACTGGCAGCTGAGCTGAGAAACATGGCGACTTTGAGTGTTGGGGATAACGTTACGGGACATGTAAGAAAATATTGCTACATCACATATGTATGTACGTATACATCAGTATCACGATACTATGCTTTGTGATATATATCAATTTTCCAAATGCTGTATAGATTTTTAATGACCCTCTAATATCCAGTCTAAGTCGATATGCTGTCCTTTGGAGGATGTAGCTTTTTAGTTGTAAAGCGAGAGTGAAGATACTGCCATCATATGAACCTAATCTATTGGTATCAACCACGTCATACTAGCTTGTCGGTAAGTTATGCTAAATTTTGTTAAGGAAAAACTTTTTCTAAGGGATCTCTTGACCTCTGACCTCAAGATATGTGAATGTTGGGGCTGGGTGTTGGGTGGCGGGGTGGCCCTTGTGCCCCGTGCCCTCTGGGTTTGTCCTGGGCTCCCCGGGGGTGTCGGTTTGCCGTCCCGTCTCGGCCCTTGGGTTGGCGTGTTTCTCTGTGGCCCGGGTGGTTCTTCTGGGGGGCCTCCGGGTTCTCCCGCTCCATGGGGCAGGGGGCGCTTGGCCGTCCGGGCCTTGCTCGGCCACTTTAGCCGCTCAGGACTTCGGTGTCCACCACACATGCATGTTTGTTCAGGGCTTACCAGCTCCTGTCGAGTGCCACTGTTGAGATCTAGCGAGACCCGCCAGAATGTGCTGAATTACTCCTCACCCTTCACACTAAACTCAGGCCCTCTACACATTCTTCCCTCACTTGCGTCTTCTGGCAGCCTACTCTGTACTATCAGAACTTCCACAATTCTGGTGCTCAATATGGTCCTTTGTACGATCCCTTGTTTTGTTTTGTGAGGTGTTGGTTGTCAGGAATAACGCAGCAGCTTACACTCATGCATTCTAATAACACTGCCTGCCTGTCCGTACTCTCCCCACTTCGTCTAGTCTCGTCCGGTCTATCGTTTGTTTCCCCCTCAGTTCACTGCGGTGCAGCACTGCCCTCTCTGGCACAGATGAGGAAAATCTAATAAAGAATGACAGCTTAGTTTCCAGAGAGGGCCGGTGATGGTCACACACGCATAAAATATTAAGATATCTTACTGCAAGACTAAAATATGCATCAATCTCATAAAAGGCTGACACCGCCCACTGTGGTGTTAAACCATGAGAAGAAATGCAGACTAAAAAAAAAAAAAAAAATGATACGTATTGTATTGCCAGATTCTTGCCAGTCCAAGCCCTAGCGTTGGGGGTATTTGGAGTTTAGTCTTCTTCAAACTACAAAAGCAGTTTATAGCTACATTATTTTTTGTTGACTTTGACTTCTTCTAGCAATAAACATCCTTTGGTGTAAGTTAACTTTGACTCAGGCTCACTTAAGGTGGGCTGACTTTTAAGACGGACCAGCTGTTCTCATTTTTGTGACGAGCTGCTACTCCGCAGAGTGAGATGTGGCTGAAAGCCCTTAGGTTAGTTTTCAAGATCACAGTTTGACATCCAAATATAGCAGTTTAGACGATGCAGCATTGCAGTGGCACCGAGTACGGCATCGTAGCCGACAGGAATGACGGTTGAAACTATGAAAGTAAGATCCAAAGAGCTAGATAACCCGAATTATTCTTTAATCTGAGAGGATAAACATATTTGAAGTGATTTTCCATCATCTGCCTTTGAACTGTAGAAGCTGTAACTTTAGTTGCTCCCCTCTCGACTTGATCCAGTTTATCTCCCTCCCCTGCATACCTTCACCACCTTCAGTCTTCACCGTCCCTTCATCTCACCAACTGCCTCCATCTTTCACCTCCTTATTTTTCCTCCTCCATCTCTTGTTTTCCTGCTCCTTGCTCCTGATCCATCTTCCTTCTTTCCTTTCCCCCCTCTCTTCCACTCCTCTTGTTTTTCCCTGTCTGCGCCCGATTCTCTTTACTTCCCCTCACCACCCTCCCCGTCCCCTCATCCTCCCCTCCTCCTCTGCTCTCCTCCCACCTCCTTTTCCTGCCAGAGCTTGACACCTATCCTCCTTAATAAGCTCTCTCTCTTTCTGTCTTCCCCTCGCTCTCTCAGCATGACAACCTAATTAGGGCTTGGTGTCTGTCATTGTCTCAGGGTCTCTTATTAACACACACACAGAGGCACCTCCTATCCTAGTGGGGATCTACCAACTGGATCATATTATTACTAGAAGGTTGTATCTACAATGTGTCACAGAGAAAGGGACAGTGCACTTTTAAATGTATTTATTGCCTTCGTTCTGATGTATATTACTGTTGCTATGATAAAGAAACCTTCTTATGTTGGCCTTTATGCGTGCCCACCGCTGGCGCCCTGAGATAAAAGCCACCTTTTCACATTTCCACCTGACACTGACTGACGTGAAGTGAAGTTGTGTTGGTGCAGAGGCACCGAAAGCATCAGATTAATCTCAGTTGCAGCCGTAACCTGCCGAAGATAGATCAGAAGGGTGTAATCTTGTATAAAAATGTTACCATGCGTGGTTAGAGACTTCATTTATCTCCATATGCTTCCAAGGTTCAACGATTTTTTTCCTGATCTTCAGTATGCCAGCTTTCCAAGAATTTGTGTGACGTTTCACCTTCACACCCATGCTGCTTACACACTATGCAAATCGCTATATATGTGCTGCCTTGGTGCCAGTCATCAACAGTGAATTATAGGAGGAACAAGGTAAAGAGTAGACACAGTATATTTTGGATGCTGGAACAACGGCACAGGACGAGGCTGTTGAGTCTTAAATCTGTCAGTGTTTCACTATATACGAGTGATGAAACCAGAATGACTGATCATTTGAACGCATCGTTATGACGTTATAATTTACCTTTGCCCGATACTCGGTTTTAGTGAATAGAATCTGAATGCACCATAATGTAACCCCATCTGATTTGTTGTTCACAATATAGTATTATCAGGGATAGGTAATTAATCCCGCCTGCATATTTTTATCCAATATATAATGATCGGCAGTAAAACTGTATTTCACACCGTGATGGTTAAACTGTATAATGTGTGACACAAATGATATATTATGGATGGTTGAACAGCGGCACACGAGGAGGAGGCTGTTAAGTCTTAAAACTGCCTCATTGTATCACTATTTCCCTAGGTGCTAGTCTCCGGTGATGTCTTTGTGAGGTGCTTGCAGGGGGTAGAAAAACAAACCGGGATGACTGATGTGGATGGCAACAAGTTGTTTTTGTGCCATAAACTGCACAAATTTGAAGTAATCCGTGGAAGCTCAGAGTGTATAATTAGCCATTAGCATAGTCCTGGATTTTAAGAAGGCGCTGGATAGTTTGGCATGGAAAGTTGTGAGTAAGAAATGGCGGTTTAAAGAGAAGGCAGCTCACACTGTCGCTGAGTGTTTACGGATGTTTAATGAATATTGCAACAGTTTGTCAAGCTGTGTGATCAATGCTTTAGTGATCAGTCTGACATGGTTTTAGAGTTTCAATATGACAGCTGATAGAGGAGCAGACTGATGGCTTTTGGATTGGAAATGCATCATGTTGGTAATCTAATATTTTTTTTTTAAAAAAGACTAAATAGATGCGGCTGATAAATAATACTTTATAATTGACACGGTTTGTTTTGAGTGAAGCTTTGGTTGGAAACACTGCAGTCATCTAATATGTGGTTTTACATTAATGTAACATTTTTGGCTGGACCGCAGAAGGCCCAGCCCTACAAATGCAAACTGTCACTGAGTGAGCGATGAAGTTACACGATTGGTCAGCCGAGTGTTTCTTATGCAAATGATCCCTTCTAGCGCGATGCGTCCAGCCCGCGAAACTTGGACCAAGCTATCAAACGAGGCGATCTAGGTCTAAAATGAAATGTGACTCAGCACTCACATAGCTTATATCGGGCTTAAAAATATTTTCAGAGGTAGATTTTGGTGGATTGTTTAGCTAGAATGACGTCCCCATATCACCCTTGAACGGCCAGTTGAGTGCAGCAGTGCATCCCCTGGTGTCTCTGTCACAAATGGTGGACAGGTAGTGTTGGATTTAACATTACAGACATGATCTCTGACTATTTGTGTAACAAATTAACAGACTGACCGTACACGGTCCAGACAAATACTCATGTATCTAGTGCCTGGTTTATTTCAATGGTAAACAGCAGTAGTTTCATATATGCTAACACTATGTTTTTAATGCAAACATTACTTGTGTGGCTGCACGGTGGTGTAGTGGTTAGCACTCTTGCCTCACAGCAAGAGGGTCGCAGGTTCGATTCCGGCTTGGGACTCTTCTGTTTGCATGTTCTTCCCATGTAAGCGTGGGTTTTCTCCGGGTACTCCGGCTTCCTCCCACAGTCCAAAGACATGCTGTTTAGGTTAATTGATGACTCTAAATTGCCCGTAGGTGTGGATGTGAGTGTGAATGGTTGTATGTCTCTATGTTGTCTGTCTCTATGTGCCCTGCGATGGACTGGCGACCTGTCCAGGGTGAACCCCACCTTCACCCAGTGCGAGCTGGGATCGGCTCCAGCCCCCCCGCGACCCCTAACGGGATAAGCGGTTGACGATGGATGGATGGACATGACTTGTGTATTAAAGAGGACCTATTATGCTTTTGTGCTATTACCCCTTTCCTTTAGTGTGTTATATAGTTTTTTGTACATGTAAAGATCATCAAAGTTACAAAGCCCAAAGTCTACACCAAAGGGAGTTACTGTCCCCTACAGAAACACTGCTCCTCAAATGCCTTGCTTCAAAACCCGCCTCTTTTTTCGTAACATGTTGATGTCACCAAGTAACACATTTTGCCTAGCGTCTAGTTTGGCACGCCCCAAATCACAGCTAGTTAGAGCGAAGCTGGAGAGGAGTCTGAAGAGTTTTGTGTGGTTGACCAATCACAAACAGTGAGCCAGCTGACCAGTCACAGCGGATTGGGTGGGAGGAGGGGCAGGAGCTCAAACAGAGCATTTCAGACAGAGGGTGAAAAAGAGGTGCTGCAGCACAGAAACGAACGGTATGAGAAAAATTAAACATTTTTGAACAATAGATTATGTAAATATGTTCTAGGAGAAACTCAAAATACTACTAGGATGCACCGGTTA
Organism: Pterois miles; assembly: GCA_947000775.1. Classification (NCBI taxonomy): domain Eukaryota; kingdom Metazoa; phylum Chordata; class Actinopteri; order Perciformes; family Scorpaenidae; genus Pterois; species Pterois miles. The sequence goes on along the minus strand of CAMQGK010000308.1, from coordinate 10,412,014 downwards.
CATTACCTTCTCCAACATTCCCACCATCGCTTTTTTATACAATTAAAACCCATTTAGTCAATTTTGGCTTATCAGCGCTGTGTTAACAATACATAGTCGGATGACGGACGCTACAATTATAAACTGAAAGTGTCTGCTTGGTACAGAGTCTCATTACACACATGGGCCGAAAGAGACTTGATAAACAAGATGATGATGGAGGATTTGGTGTCAAAGTGAAAAGCAAAAGGGCCTTTTTTTGGCAATATGTCGAATTTAAACCCAATGCAATTAGCGAACCATAATGCTAATGAGGCCATCGCCGTGTGGAGGACGGTGTGTTCACAGCTGGTGTGTGCGCCGCAGTAGCGTCAGGTGGGAACCTGTAGCCTGCAGCATAAAGTAATTGTGATTGGCCCCGGTGCAAATTTTTTTCTTGGGCCCTTGCTCCAAACACCATTACAAGCTCGTGCATACACAACCCCTTCAGACAAATGCAAAGCAGACCCAGGGGCCCCCCTCCACCCCCCCCCCTCCAAACCAGTGTTAGACCAGCACCATGCACAGCAGCCGGAGTGCCAAATTTATCAACGCTAACTTAACAGCCTGCCCTGGACTCGGCAGCCAAATGTTATCGCAGACACTGATTTCAGTAGGTGCACATTGTAAATCCCTGATCCCGCTCCATAATAACTAAAAGATGTATCAGTATTGTTTCAGTTCACATTATTGTGGCTACGAGCAGATGTCTGCCTTTAAACAATAATTTCACTGGTTTCTAGCAAGTTCCTTTTTGTCTAAATAGTGAAAAAGGTCCATATATAAGCCATCATGACATTGTGACAATGAGTTTGCTACTCCTCTGCTGTGTGCACATCCTGTCTATATTGATTTCTGTCCTGCTGTGCGTTCACTTACCTGTTACACTGCTCATCCTTCTGTCGTCTTCTATTGCCCTCCTCCCACTCTCCGATCCATCCATCATCCATCCATCCATCCATCCATCCATCCATCTGTCTGCGCCTTGTCATTGTCAGTGGTGATAGATGTGCGTGTGATGACATGCCTATAAACAATCATCTTTAGTGAATTCATAAACTGTGACACAAAGGGTTAAGGGGGAAATGACGAGTTTCAATGGATCCGTGTTCTCTCAGTACCTCTTATAGCTTTCCATTAGGCAAGGTGAAGCAGCTTTATTTGTATAGCACATTTCAGCAACATTAAAATAGTTATAAAAATGTTAAAGATTAGAAAATAAAACAAGCTAAAAACTTAAGCTAAAAGAGAGTATAAAACACAAGAGTTAAAAGTCATAGTGCAGTATAAGGTAATTATTTGGTTTAATGAAAGGCAACAGCAAACAGGAAAGTTTTAATCTCTGATTTAAAACAACTAAGAGCTGGAGCGATCCTGCAGTTTTCTGGGAGGTTGTTCCAAATATTTGGTGCATAAAAACCGAACGCTGCTTCTGCATGTTTAGTTTTGATGCTGTGGACACTAAGCAGACCTAATCCAGTTGACCTGAGAGGTCTGGGTGGTTCATATAATAGCAGAGGACCAGAAATGTACTTTGGTCCTAAACCATTTAGTGCTTTGTAAACCAGCAGGAGTAATTTTAAATCCATTCTCTGAGAGATGGGGAACCAATGTAGTCCAGTTTAGTCTTCTTCTATCACTTGGCCTCCACTGCAGCAGCCATTTTGTGTCTCTTCTGCAGTACAAGCTGTTAACATCCATCTATTGCAAAGCTGTTATTACAGTAGTGTTTTACACTTCTCTTTACAGATCCCCACTCTGTATCATGATGTCATTTCCTCTGTGCCATTTGGCGCTCTGTCTATTCAGCCGTTGTGGCTGCTACTGGTCATGCTAACTACCTAGTTTTTCTTCTGTATATGTAAAAATTAAAAAAAGCACAACAAAACAAAAAACAGTGTGATATGCATTACATCTCCAACAGTGTGATGTAAGCTAGGTCCAAAGACACAGTTGCACGTCTGTATGTAGAGATGGGGACTATTTTCACCAAAAAAACTAGCGTGTTGAGTCCATTTCTAGCCGTTAGCTTTGGGCCAATATAAACTCTGATAAGACTGATACACATCACATGAATCTGTCATGAATCAGTCGCTTCACTCAGGGAGTAACAAACCAATCCTGTTGTTGCTTAGCTTATTAGCCTGCTAGCTAGCTAGCTAGCTGGTGAGCATGGAGAAATATTTGAGTCAGTCCATATCGCGAAGTGACACTAAACCAAAGCCTAAACTGTGAAATTATGACAACAGTTATATTGAGTGACAGTGATGGGACTCCCAAATGCGTCATATCTTCAGGTCAGGGTAAACAAAGCTATGAAGCTAGCCAAGCTAATGCTACATGTGATTGCAAAGCACTTGGAATATCAGGGCAAAATTAAGCTGTGTTAACATGATTCAAACTGAAATGTTTCCGTTTATCACTAAGAAACAGGACTGAAGTATTTAGACTGAAAAGTTTTAGAATACAGAATATTCCAGTGACACCTAAGAGCACAAATGGTTGTAAGCCTTATGCTTAATCAGTGTTGCAATTATGAGGGGGTCCTTGGGAATTTTTCTCCTCTTTATGGGTCCCTGGCCCCAAAAGTTTGGGCCCATGTTTTACAGGTCCTATTATTAACTTGAGATGTGAGACTGGAGTTGAAAGACAAGCCGTTCGACCAGATTGTTTCACAAGTAGCCAGTTCATAATAATAGATTAAAATTACTAGCCAATAAAAAGCTAAATTATTGTCAGACGAAAGCCGGTGGTTTCCCAGATTCCCAGATTCCCAGATTTTGGCCAATACGTTAAGCCTCTTTTGCTTTCCGCACGGACCGTTTACCTGCATTCAGCCAAAGCTTCCTCAAACATGACTGGTCAACACTACTGAGACCACAAATGGAAACCAGACTTCCCAAAGTCTTGCCCCATTGCCTACAGATTCAACGTGTGAATGCAGAATCTTAATGAAGATAAAGCACAGAGTAATATAAACTTCTGATAAGTTCACGCAGGAGTCATTCCCAATATGAGACACAAAACAAATGCCATGAAGGAAAATTGAATATCTGAACTAATTGATGTCTCGTCTTGTTTTTAGGGTTAGAGATCTCATCTGAATTCTCAAAAATACATTAAAACTTTGTTGGCTCAAGGCAAAATGATTGCCATTCACACTCAGCATTGATCCTTTTCATGATCTCCTCAAAGAGGTCCAGGCCTCTTTAATTCATGCATTATGCCCGGGGTCTGCCCCGAGTTTTGTTGCTGCTGGCGACTGGTATGTCCGATTCTCTCTGAGGTCACCGACAAGCTCCTGGAGCACTCAGACACCCTGCCTTCACTTTGTTGTGACCAAGAATATTAATCTGACAAAAAAAGACAAACATAAGTTGCTGGTGGATTCAACTGTTGTTGAGTGCTGTCCAAAAACACTGACACATGTGATGCAGTTTCTAGTTAGTAAAGATGTGTAGCCTGGTTTCAGTCGTCTGACACACTGCCCACATCCCCAGTTTGGAGGATGGAAATACCATCAACCAATCAGAGTTATGGAGGTGGGATTACAAAGAGGAACATCATCGTCCAAGCCAGCAAGCTACCTAGCTACATTCCTGAAAAACAGTAAGGATGTTTGCAAGGGGACTTACAGAAATAACAACTCCTAAATCTGCAAATTTCTTGCATCTATAAAAACACAATTTACTGTTCTTAGCGACTAGAAATGCAATGTACAATCAGTGGAGCTTCATAGTGTCCATTCGAACATTTCACTGTTTTGATTCACTCTGGCTGCTCTTGCTCTCATGTTAGGCTGCAGCAGGCAGCTGTTTCAGTAAGGACATGTCTGGACTGTGTATGGTAAGTCTGAATTTGTGGCTAAATTGTTACACAAATAGTCAGTGGTCATGTCTGTAATGTTAACTCCAGTAGTACTTGTCCACCAGGTCTGGTGAGGACACTAGGGGACGTGCTGCTCCTCTCAACAGGCCATTCAAGTGGTGACGTACCCTATCGTTGAATGCACCTGATTGGTCCCTGGTTTTCTGTTTGCCATTTTAAAAAGGAAACAACATGGCAGCCTGCTCGTAAACTTTGTTGTTCTGGCTAAACGATCCACTAAAATCTACTTTGGAAACCATTTTAATCAAGAAATGGGCTTTGATACCACTGAATCTCATTTCATTTTAGAACAAGATGGCCTAGTTTGACAGCTTAGTCCATGTTTCGTGAGTCGGATGTGTCTCTATGGGTTCATTTGCACAAAGGACTGCTCCCGCATTTTTATTTTGAAAGAGCAGCAGCAGCCAATGAGGAAACTCCAACACTCGGCTGACCAATTTTGCAACTTCATTGTTTGGTAACTCAGTGACAGATTTCTGTGTTTATAGAGTTGGCCCTCTGCAGTCCAGCCAACAGGTGACAGACAGTTGAAGAAAACAGTGGAGCAGCTAAAGAGCCTAATATTTCTCTCAGTTGGTGGAGACCAAAAACGGAGCTAAAAGAGAGTGAATTTTAGACTTAAATGCATTAAGTGACCAGAGACATGACTCCAAATGAATTCTGAATTATTATGAATTACTGTTCTGTGCCCTACGGGCAATATAGATAAGATAAGATAAGATAAGATGAACCTGTATTAATCCCCGGAGGGAAATTCGGGTGTCATAGCAGCAGCAACAACAGTACAGATGAATTACAATATAAGTAAAAGAGTCATCAAAAAAAACGGAGAACCCGGAGAAAACCCACGCTAACACAGCAAGAACATGCATAAATGATGTCTGCCTGTTCTCCTCAGTGAGCTGGCATGTGTTGGATGTTGTTTTAAACTACCTCTGGAGGAAGCGGGGCATTTCTAAATCCTTTAAAATGTTCCCAAATGAGATCCTTTTCGTTTTTGTCTTGTGCAGATCTTACATCTTTCCCAAGGGCTCCGCATTTAACAAACCATTTACATGGATTTTATACAGATATGAAAATCTCACTGGCATCCCTGTGGTAATAATAATTCAGTGTATAGGTGCTGCGTAAGAGAAGTGCATAGAAGAGGACAGATGATGATAATCAAGCAGGCTCCATTAGCAGATTCTCAATGATTCTGTGGTTGTATCTTCTATAGAAAACATGTGATGACTCCTGGTTAAAGCGTTCTAGCTTGTTTATGTTTGTAGCTGTAAAAAAATGTCATCTTCTTTTATAGTTTTCTGTGGAACAAAAGGCTGCAGGGTGTACTGCTGCCCCCCCACCTCTGATGATTATGTTTCATTTCATACGGACTGCTGCGATCTGCTTTCTACCTGTTGATTTTCAAAACACAGCAGATCCCTAGTGTCTTTTGTGCGGGTGTGAGGACTCGCCCGAGCGAGAACGAGGGGAGCAAGCATTAAACGTGAAGGTAACGTTCACTCTCAGGAGACCAGAACTGGAACATCACATTGTCTGTGACATGAAGTGCAGAGAAAGAGAGGTGTTGCGCTCGGAGAAGGAGAAAGAAATGAAAGCAGGTGGGTGGCAAAGAGAGAGAGGAGAGGGTAAAGAGAGAGTCAAGGAGAATGTAGTTAAATTGGAGGGATGGGGAGAACGGCTAAATAGACACAGAGAGAGAGAGAGAGAGAGAGAGAGAGAGAGAGAGAGAGAGAGAGAAGGGGAAGGTAGCGAGAGAGATGGAGGAATGAGTGGAGGAGGAAAGAAAAGTAAAAATCCATTTTCTCTGCAGGTATAAGGACCTCAGTAGGGGGAGAGGGCATGCTGCGACTGCCCGAGACCCTCTATCCACCAACTATGATTAGGACACACGCACTCACACATACACACACACACACACACACACACACACACACACACACACACACACACACACACACACACACACACACACACACACCTTTTAGAAAGAAATTGATACACACAGTGAGAGGTCTCAGTTTATTTTTAAGACTAACACTGCGAGAAAGACTTTGCACCAAAACTCTATCCTGCAGCACTCGACTATCTGTGAGTTGGACAGAAAGATAATCAAAAGTACGTGGTAACACACACACACACACACACAAAGGGGAGGACGAAGAATGAGAAAGACGGAGGACAAAGCGATAGAGAAAAGGACTCGGAGAGAAAATAATGAGTGTTAGATAGAGAACAAGGTAGCGTGAGATGACAGATTTCATGCTGCTGCCTTTGCTCCCTCCTCGCTTTAACACATTGCATTAGATGGAAATGCAACATGTTCTCTGTGTGGGAAAATGAGTGACTGGCTGACTGAAAAGCTGGCTTGAGTCTGGGCTAAGGAGGGTTGGCTGGCCGGCTAACTGGGTGGGTGAGTGGTTGTTTCATTTGGTGACATCTCGGCTGGACGGTTGGCTCGGTAGAGCCGGTGGCCTCTCGGTTTGTTGGCAGGGTGGCGGGACCATTGGCGAACTGGCTTGACTGACAAAGGGGCAGTTTTTATGGATGTTTGACTGCATGGTTGACGACTTGATTGATTGTTAGACAGCCTCTTTGGCTCTCTGGCTGATTGGCTGGTTAGTAGATAGACTGTCATCTCCAGGAAAACATAAATTGTTTGTTCAGATGCTTAAAACTTGCCACAGAGGTGGTTTTCGAGGGTTGGGGACACAGAAAATATGCAGCAGCGTCCCTTGTTCCAGTCTGGTCAGGGGCCTTTGTTGTTGTCATTCCCCATCTCTCTTTCCCCCTCATTTCCTTTTATCCTCTACTGTCAAATATGCTAAAAAAAAAAAAAAAAAAAAAAGCCTATAAAAAGTAGCCCAAAGGAACTTCTCCAGAGTCCCAGTAACCCAGGGACCTTAAATGCATTTTAAATCAGGGGACCCAGGGTCTAAGGTTTGGGTGGCTGTGGCTCAAGGGGTAGAGGGCATTCTTTAATAACAAAGCTGGCGGATTGATCTCCAGTTCCTACTGTCTGCATGTTGAAGTGTCCTGAACAAGATACTGAACCCCAAGCTGGTCTCCGGGCACTTTACAACATCCCACTGCTCCTAAATGCTTCGGAAGGGTTACAGTCAAGGTTAAATCTCACCATGTTGTTCTATGTTTGATTGTATTTGACAATGTTAATTTGATTCCTCAGCCATTGGTGACAAAATGTCCCTGGGGTTGTGGCTAGAAAGGTTACGTCTTGTATACATATGACGTCACATTCTCGTTGTAATCGGAGTGACTCTAGATAAAACCTCCAAAGGCGTCGCGATTCTGAGATGGGCAGGATGCCCTTTGTGGGGGACAGAAGACTGTACCATTATATTAATGTTGGGTGTTGATTTTTCACTTATTTTAACTGGCTGAAACAGTCTCAATGTGATAATGATGCCTCGAGACCATCATCGAGGAGATGAGCTACATCATTATTGCCACCAGGTAGGATTCTGTGAAATCAGCTGAATTTATTCAGGTTCATTAAAAACTCCTTCAGCTTTCTGCAGTGGGGTCTCCAGCAGCGACCGGCCCACTGTGGACAGACGCAGATCCAGCTTCCCAGCAGTCCGAGCTTTGGTGGGAGGCGCAGAGCTACACGGCCGGCGGAAGCTGCCGGTTTCCGCTAGTCTGAGGCCCAGCCCGTATTACTGCGGGGCCCGCTGGATGGAAGGGGGAAAAGGGAGAACCAGAACCAGGACTGAGCGGATAAGACTGTCAGACCTTGCTGCAGTAAATTGAGAGGTTTTCTAAAGGGACTCTGGTGCTTGGAAACACTGCTGCTTTTTCTGTAGTGAATGGCAAAATCAACGCAGAATGAAAGTTCCTCGTGATATTAAATAATAAGCTTAACCCTGAACTTGATTCATGACTTTGTTACATTACTAGAAGCTTAATCATAAACAAATTACACACTGCATTCAAATCAGCATGCAAACATATCACAGAACTGGAAATGCAACCCTCCTATAAGTGTAGAGATACAGGATTACTGAAGGCTGGCTGCAGAATGCAAAAGCGGATCCTTTCTAGCCATAACCCTGCATTGGTGGTAGTACTTTCTGATGACTCAGGAACCATCGGAGCAGAGTTTGCAGCGCTGAATGTTCATTGGTCAAACACAGCCGCTACAGCATTCACACAGTAAGCAAACACCGGACGCCTGTTTGGATGAAGGGTGGACATTTTTTGTGACGTTAAAAACAAAGTATTTAGTTGGTCTCTAGTCCTAAAAACAAGCTGTGAACGTGAGCAGAATGAAGAGAAATTAAACTTGATTTGCAGTTATATTCTGAAGCAACATATCCATAAAGCACTTAGCATACTGTTACTACTTTGGAGTCAGACACTCTGGAGTCTTCAGTCTCCTTTTTATCCACATCTACGTGTCTCCTTGGCGTCAGGTCATTAAATCCAACTCAGTGAGCAGAGTTAATCCACAGTAATAACAATGATGACTGTGTTGTGTGTTTGTATGTGAAAACTGCATTTCGCACATAGCTTTTAAATCTGTTCCCAGTTTATTATGTCCTTCAGACATGGTGGAAATGCAAACAGCAATGTGCATAAGGGACTTTAGTTCCCTTTACACTTTAGTTCTTGCGCATCCAAGTCTGTCCCCTAGAATTTATGTTTATGTAATACTAATAAGGTTTCCCAATAAGATAAAAAAAAAAACAAACAGATGGATTGTCTGACATCGGCAGACCAAATCACAATTGCAAATTAGTCTGGAACCTCTCAGTTATCAATATGTGACGTAGCGCTGAGTGACCAGTGACTAGGTTCGCTCGGTGTAGATGGACAGTCACAGCACAGTGGTATCAGCCAATCACAACAGAGTAGCACCAGACAATCACAACACAGTAGAACCAGCCAGTCATAGCACAGTAGCACCAGCCAATCACAACACTGTAATACCAGCTAATCACAACACTGTAGTACCAGCCAATCACAACACTGTAGTACCAGCTAATCACAACACTGTAGTACCAGCCAATCACAACACTGTAGTACCAGCCAATCACAGCACATTAGTACCAGCCAATCACAGCACATTAGTACCAGCCAATCACAGCACATTAGTACCAGCCAGTCATAGCACAGTAGTACCAGCCAATCACAACACTGTAGTACCAGCTAATCACAACACTGTAATACCAGCCAATCACAACACTGTAGTACCAGCCAATCACAACACTGTAGTACCAGCCAATCACAACACTGTAGTACCAGCCAATCACAGCACATTAGTACCAGCCAATCACAGCACATTAGTACCAGCCAATCACAGCACATTAGTACCAGCCAATCACAACACTGTAGTACCAGCTAATCACAACACTGTAGTACCAGCCAATCACAACACTGTAGTACCAGCTAATCACAACACTGTAGTACCAGCTAATCACAACACTGTAGTACCAGCCAATCACAACACTGTAGTACCAGCCAATCACAACACTGTAGTACCAGCCAATCACAACACTGTAGTACCAGCCAATCACAGCACATAAGTACCAGCCAATCACAACACTGTAGTACCAGCCAATCACAACACTGTACTACCAGCTAATCACAACAATGTACTACCAGCTAATCACAACAATGTAGTACCAGCCAATCACAGCACATAAGTACCAGCCAATCACAACACTGTAGTACCAGCTAATCACAACAATGTAGTACCAGCCAATCACAGCACATTAGTACCAGCCAATCACAACACTGTAGTACCAGCCAATCACAACACTGTACTACCAGCCAATCACAACACTGTAGTACCAGCCAATCACAACACTGTAGTACCAGCCAATCACAACACTGTAGTACCAGCCAATCACAACACTGTAGTACCAGCCAATCACAGCACTGTAGTACCAGCCAATCACAACACTGTAGTACCAGCCAATCACAACACTGTACTACCAGCCAATCACAGCACATTAGTACCAGCCAATCACAACACTGTAGTACCAGCCAATCACAACACTGTACTACCAGCCAATCACAACACTGTAGTACCAGCCAATCACAACACTGTAGTACCAGCCAATCACAACACTGTAGTACCAGCTAATCACAACACTGTAGTACCAGCTAATCACAACACTGTAGTACCAGCCAATCACAACACTGTAGTACCAGCTAATCACAACACTGTAGTACCAGCCAATCACAGCACTGTAGTACCAGCCAATCACAACACTGTAGTACCAGCCAATCACAACACTGTAGTACCAGCCAATCACAACACTGTAGTACCAGCCAATCGCAACACTGTAGTACCAGCCAATCACAACATTGTACTACCAGCCAATCACAGCACATTAGTACCAGCCAATCACAACACTGTAGTACCAGCCAATCACAACACTGTAGTACCAGCCAATCACAACACTGTAGTACCAGCCAATCACAACACTGTAGTACCAGCTAATCACAACACTGTAGTACCAGCTAATCACAACACTGTAGTACCAGCCAATCACAACACTGTAGTACCAGCCAATCACAACACTGTAGTACCAGCTAATCACAACACTGTAGTACCAGCCAATCACAACACTGTAGTACCAGCCAATCACAACACTGTACTACCAGCCAATCACAACACTGTAGTACCAGCCAATCACAACACTGTAGTACCAGCCAATCACAACACTGTAGTACCAGCTAATCACAACACTGTAGTACCAGCCAATCACAGCACATTAGTACCAGCCAATCACAACACTGTACTACCAGCCAATCACAACACTGTAGTACCAGCCAATCACAACACTGTAGTACCAGCTAATCACAACACTGTAGTACCAGCCAATCACAACACTGTAGTACCAGCTAATCACAACACTGTAGTACCAGCCAATCACAGCACTGTAGTACCAGCCAATCACAGCACTGTAGTACCAGCCAATCACAGCACTGTAGTACCAGCCAATCACAACACTGTAGTACCAGCCAGTCACAACACTGTAGTACCAGCCAATCACAGCACATTAGGGAGGGACTTGGTACAAAGCTGATGACAATAAAAGGTAAACAGACCACAGCGTGCAGAGATGAGCTGGTATATCATGAGTTGGTGGATTAAGCTTTTGCCAAACCTTTCGTCCAGTTTGTTAAGTACAGTAGTGCTACGTTAGCTGCAGCCATCTTGGTTGTTTCTGAAATTGCCTCAGCGGTGCTCCTCTTTCCAGTCTTAGTCTGAAAAACACCCTATATTATATGAACGCATGCGATTGGCCCGGCACATGTCAGGTCTCTGGAACTCTGTCCAAAGGGGAGCGAGACTGGTTTTGGTTGCTACAACCAGATATTGTATCGCAGCAGTGGATATTGTGGGACGACAAATAAAATCTGAGGTCAGCGACTATTTTACTGCCATTCTGCATTGTCAGCAAACATTTTTCTGTGATTACATGAACCTAATTTCACAGAGACAGGGTTGAACTGTCTGGTCAAAAGGGGGCGTATGTTGACATTTTTCTGACGGGCGTTTTGTGGTCATTTAACTAATGATTGTCCTCTCTTAGGAGCAAAGGTAAAAGTAGACAGACATTGTTGAACCTCTGTAAAAATAAAACCTGAGAGGGGATATCAGGATAGACGATTGGGCATATACACTGACTTTTACACTGGGGACCATAGTATGCATCCTGTCTCTTTAAACCGTGACCACAATCTTTTTTTCTGAGACCTTTGAGTCAGGTTGTGAATTATTTAAAATGAAAATTGACTTGTTCCAGTGCCCTTTACCCAAACCCAATCTAACCTCAACCAGTAGTTTTAGTTGCACAAACTTCAATCAAACCTTAACTGCAGAGGTAGCTCATTAGAAAATGCTCATATGGGTCATTTTGGATGGCACTGACAAACCAACCAATGTACTCTCTCTCCCAGCTATTCCCCTGTGGTATTGCTAGTAAGATGAACCACCTGTCTCTCTTTGCTTTAGAGGGTGAATCTACTCTCTGCGGACACAAGAAACACACACATAGTTGTCACATGGGTGTTTTCTTGTGCCAGCCAAATGTTTGACCTCATCAGATTAACAGACTCTGAGCAGGAGATAACGACGGCAAGTGGAAAGAGGAAGAGACAAAGATGAAGAGAGAGAGAGAGAAAGACAAACAGACAATAGAATAGAGAGGAGTGGAGAGCAAAATGAGAGTGGTCATTTGAAGTTTCCTTGGCAGTCCGCTATGGCTTGGCAGCCATTGAGTCGGTACCACTCTCTTGCCAACGTGAACCAACATGAATGGCAACTTGAGCCAACGCCTGCTGCCCTGGCCAGTCTTTAAAAAACAAAAAAGTAGGCCTGGGTTTGACACATTGATGTTCAACGGGGGTTTAAGGTTGCTCTGAAATAAGAGATGTAGAGGAGAGGACTACGTCAGAGGATGTGCGAAAACCAAGCAACCTATGCGTTACTGTCGAGTGCCAGAAAGAGTTCTCTACAGCAAAGGTGCTGGTGTGAACATCCACAGATGTCGTCTAAGTGTCCTTCAGGAAGACTGATCTGCATTAAAGACACAGCGAGCCTGTTTTCACCCCCTGAAGTAGCATATGTAATTAAAATTCTATATTAAATATGCCGTACACTGTGTATATATAGCATATATGTTAAAATGATCCTACTCAGTCATTGTGACCCAACAGGATTTTTCATTTACCGTATTTTTCGCACTATAAGGCGCACTTAAAATCCTTTCATTTTCTCAAACATCGACAGTGCGCATTATAATCTGGCGCGCCTCATGTATCAATTCTGGTTGTGCTTACTTACCTCGAACCAATTTTATGTGGTACAGGGCGCTCAATAATCTGTCAAAATGTTTTGTTACGACTAGTAAACTACGAAGCTGCACCGCTGGTTGGATTGTCGGTTAATGCCGAGAGGGATTCGGGTGTGATTGATGTCGAAATCGCCCAACTGTTTAACTCGGGACACTGATGATGAAGGATTTGATGGATTTGTGGAAGAGGAATGAACTGAAAAGTGAGTGTATTGTTTTGTATTTCATGTGTTACAACTGAAAAATGTTGAGTTATTGAAGTTATTGAGTTATTAAATGAATTGAATGAAGTTTGACTTATGTGACCGTTTTGTTTCGCTTAATGCGCCTTATAATCCGGTGCGCATTATAGTGGGAAAAATACGGTAGATTTTTTTCATTTGGTAGACGGCTTTGTCCAAAGCAAAGTTCAAAAGAGAGCCTTCAAGAATTAGTGCTGCAACACTCGGTAGCCATGTTCCACCTGACACATGAACCACTAGGTAGTTGAAGTAAGACAGTGAATAGGAAAGAAAGCATATAGCAGGCATGTCCAAAGTCCGGCCCGCGGGCCAATTGCGGCCCGTGTTAAAATTTCCACCGGCCCGCAGCCTTTGTCATATAATCAACAATATGCGGCCCGCCACGATATCGGTGCGCAATTGAGGAGGTATGCAGCAGACCCCTCATCTCTGGCTGAGGAGTTTTAACGCCGCTTTCGGGATTTTTCAGCTGTTGAAAAGGAGATCAGGCTTTTTAACTCTCCTTTCTCCGTGGACTCCTTTCTCCGACGACGCTCCAGACCTCCTCCAGCTGGACCTCATTGAGCTGCAGTGTGATGCGGACAGTCGCGGTCGGCACCAACGGCTCCCTTTGTCAACTTTTACCGCCAGCTGGATGAAGGCAGGTTCCCAGAGATTCAAACAGTTGCTCATAAAATGCTGAGCTCGTTTGGCTCCACATACATGAAGAAGACGTCCAAGAACCGCCTGAGGACCAGATTAAGAGACTCTCACCTGCGTGACGTCTGCGCATCAGAACCACTGCTTTAGAGCCAGACCTGGTCTACTGACTGTAGTCCAGATCTCAGAGCCACCCTTCAAATTAGTGCAGACAAGTTATATGTTTAGTCTTCTGAGGTGAATCACTTCTATTTTTTTTTTCTTTAATGAATATGCTCTGAGTCTTTTCAATCCATGGATCATTAGTTCTTGTTTTTCAACTGACAATCAAACTGGCTCTTGTATAACAAACTAAACTGTCTTCATATTTATTGATAACAAACATTAGGGTCTTAAGAAACAAATATACAAATACTCAGTATTAAATATTAAAATCTAATTTGGTCCAGCACTCATTTTTCCATTTCATATTTTTGATCCAAGTCTAAAATTGACATAAATTTCGTGTTTGATATGACTCTAAATCAAATATATTTTTGTTTTTTGATTTTTGATGTTCAGTTGAAATGAAAGAAGGGCTGATACACAGGTCGATATGGCCTCCAATAAGATACCTGTTATTCTCTTATGTTAATGGTTCACAGAGTGTCAGGCTGAATGGTCGGCCCCCACACAGATTAACCTCACCAAATCTGGCCCTGTTTGCCAAAAGTTTGGACACCCCTGGCATATAGGGTGAGTAATAGGGGTTGAGAAAAAAAAAATCTATTCAGCTTTTATATTATGCGATTTTCTTTTCTTTTTTTTTTTTTTTTAATGATTTTGAAATAGATTTTTTTTAATGCCAAAATCAATAAAATCATATATCAAAATCAAATTTGTTTCATTGGAGTCAATGAGGAGGTAGAAGGAAGTTACCACTTTTATTGTTGTAGTGACGTGACATCATATCCGCTTCCGTTCCGTCACCAAAACAAACCACAGCCGGCCGCAGTGACCCGAAACAATAACATAGAAAACGGCGTAGGGTCCGTATGGATATGACCTTTAGTAGTAGTATTATTATTCAGTCATCACGCAGAATACAATAAGTATCAACAGTACAATCAGTATTAACAAAGTCAACAGTCTTTGTATTAAGTGACTGAATAGGCAAAATGCTTATACAGTTGCAAGAATGTTGTGTTCAATAAAAACATGAAAACACATTTTTTTGTGCTGTATTAGTTTAAGCAGACTATCTGTATATTGTTGTGACTTAGATGAAGATCAGGACACATTTTATGACCAATTTATGCAGAAATCCAAGTAATCCCAAAAGGCTCACATACTTTTTCTTTCAAGTGTATATGCCTAACTTATATACCCTCAAAAAATGAAGAAAAAAAAAACATTCACACTTTTAACCCTCAAAAATAGTTTTGTAAACCATTCTTTTGAAAATTGATTTAAATGTATATTAGCATCATTCCATAATTTCACCCCAATGATAGAATTACATCCTTTTAATACCTGCTTTAGCTTTTTGTACAGTAAACTTACAAAACCTTCACCTTCATGTTTAATCCAGCGTGGTAAACACTGCATATACAGTAAAGTGAAAACACTCAATAAGAAATAAAATTAATTGGATTATATTCACCAGAAGTATAAAATACTAAAAGTCCCTTCTAAATTAAAAAGAAAATACCACTAATTTGTAAGGGAAATTTCTTTATTCTTTGTTTTTTGGGTTGCGGGACATTTAATAACAAATGCCTGACTGATGTATTTGACTTCTCTGAATACATATGTGCTGAAAATTAAACATTTTTACTGTATTAAATTAGATATTTTCCAAATTAAAAGTCCCTAGAAGTGTACGATTCAACATCTAGTGTTAAAAGTTAACAAAAATCACAATAAATCATAATAACAAATCACAAAACATACTATAGAATTGGCACCCAAGTATTGTGATAGTATCAAACTGGGAAATAGGTGTATCGTCCCAACCGTAGCGAGTAAATACTTCCAATATAAGTATGAAATTGGGGAGTTGAATGCTTTGTTTCCATTTCCATCCTGTAAAAGGTGCGTGTAGTCTTGAGTTGTCAGTCAGCTTATTGACTTGAAAGAATTAGTTTCCTCAGAAATGTTCTTTTACGGACCTTGACATTTAATTAAGATTTACCACTTTAGTCCAGCACCCAGGACTGACATTGCTGGAGGGTATGTATCATTTAATTAATTAAATTCGTGTCAAAATCAATCATTTTGTAAAAAAAAAAAAAAGATAAATAAATAAAAATGTATTTACATCGTAGCGATATGTTATGAATTTAGTGTTTATTAAGTGAGTATGCTGTTCAGTTCCGTAACCTCTCTGCTAAAGAAAGTGATTTGAAGTCCTCATCGCAGTGCAAACACATACACGTATAAACATGTCTGCATAAATATATAGAAAAGTATGTGAACTTGAACAGTCCCACACATGCAGGACTTCACGGGAAATTAAGCTTGCACAACAACATGATGTCAAATACAGGCCTGGGGGTAAATGCACTCAGAGCTAACACACACACACACACACACACACACACACACACACACACACAGTTACGCTGCTTTTCCCTCATAGACATTCATACACTTTCATGCTGTGAAACTCAGTGTTATGTGTGCTTTTACATCTTCATCTATTCACAACCTGCAGAAATTGCACATATAAATAAATGGAGCTCACACATTAGTTATAAAATTAGACATTTCTTTTGTTTAACCTTCTTTGGGGGCGGCAGTAGCTCAGTCTGTAGGGAGTTGGCTTGGGAACCGGAGGGTCACCGGTTCAAGTCCCGACATGGACCAAAAACTGAGTGTGAACTGGTAGCTGGAGAGCTGCCAGTTTACCTCTTGGGCACTGCCGAGGTGCCCCTGAGCAAGGCACCAAACCCCCAACTGCTTGGGGCGCTTGTCTGGAGCAGCCCCCTCACTCTGACGTCTCTCCATTAATGCATGTATGTGTGTTTCAGGTCTGCATGTACCATGTACGAGTTTAACAGAGTGTAAATTGAATTTCCCCATTGTGGGACTAATAAAGGTAGATCTTCTTCTTCTTCTTTTAAGTCCCCACAGTTTCGATCAAGTATCTCCAGAGCACCTCTTACGTGGAATCAGTGCAGCTTAAAAACAAAGCAGGACTGCCAACAGGGCAAAGTGGGCACCTGCTCCTGATTCACTGTGTGGCAATTAGTTTGTGCTAATTTAATTAATGGCAATTTGTATAATGGCGTTTGCACCGCTAGAACACGGTGCTTGAAGTGTAAAAGTGCATGCATGCAGAGCCGAAGTGTGAGAGCTATTCATTCAGCTTTTAGGAGGAGTGTCCCGCTCTGGAAAAAAAAAAAAAAATTACGAAGAACAATTCACTAAATATTTTACAGAAAGGACGTTAAGAAAAGAACATTTTACCGATAAATTACAGCTCCCTCATTTTCGCCCTCCCTCCTCCCCCGTGCCGAACATCGGCCCGTCTGGATTCTCTCCACATTGTTTTTTATGTTCATACAGCTTATAAGGTGCTGGCGCCATTATGAATCTGAAGTTATGAATCGCCATTAGGAATCTCCCAGAGAACCTGACATGGAGAGGACAGGGAGGAGAACTGGCAGCTTGTTGAGACACACAAGAAAAAGTCACAGTAGAGTCAAATGACCCACTTTGAGCACTGAGAACACAATCACAAGTTATTGGGACTTTAAGGCAACATCTACATTACTGCTTCAGTTACATGAACACAACGGTTGCATATTTCCTCAGATGACGCTAACTCACCAGAAAGTGTATGTTATTGAACCACTGCAGCTTCTTCAGTGTTGCAGAAAATATCTGGATGTTTAATAGCAAAAGTGTTCCTTCGTCATTTAATGTTATGGTCAGTTTAGCATACTGTAAGAGTTTTAGCATGGCAGGCTACAATGGAATACCACCCAGAGAGAGAGGACCTGAGTTATAATGCTGTCTTTGAATCCATGAAGGGAACTTTGAGGGAACTGATCATTGGAAAGTTGCAAGATGTTTTCTCAGGTTCAGAGTTAGTTTGGTGTGTCTCTTGCTGGCACACGCCAACATGCTGTTTGACTGGTTTCTGTACTGAAATGCAAAAATGTATCTGAGAAAACTGAAAACCAAACATGTCCCATCATGGGCCTATTTTTCAAGCGGAGTCTCCATTATGGTGGTACATAACTACGGCTTTCAAAGTTGACATGATACTAAAGTGTTTCACTATTTTCTTTAATGCAACTTGCAATTTTTAGGTTGCAGCGGGGCTCAGTTTTAAAGCTAGAGTGAATACACTGAAAATCTATCCAATAATGCTCCGAAATTTCGATCCGCCATTGGCTCCCCGTTCTCGTCACAGATGAGAGCAGATTCACACTAAGCACATGCGATAGACGTGAAAGAGTCTGGAGACGCCATGGTGAACGCTGCCTGTAACATCATCCAGCCTGACCGGTTTGGCGCCAGTGGTGGACCTCCCAATTCTGGCGCTCTTTGGCGAATGCCAGTTGAGCTGCACGGTGCTTCGCTGTGAGCGCAGTTCCCACTAGTGGCCGTTGAACCCTCGCGCCACCCTTGTGGAGTCTGTTTCTGACAGTATGGTCACAAACATGTACGCCAGTAGCCTGCTGGAGGTCATTTTGTAGCTCCTCCTGTTCCTCCTCACACAAAGGTGCAGATACCGGTCCTGCTGCTGGGTTCATGCCCTTTTACGGCCCTGTCCAGCCTCAGCAAACCATCTTGCGACAGCATGTATGGATGAGCCTTCCTGGAGGAGCTGGACTACCTGTGCAACCTGATTGGGCTTCAGGTACCGCCTCATGCTACAAGTATGCTTGGGGGCGGCAGTAGCTCAGTCTGTAGGGAGTTGGCTTGGGAACCGGAGGGTCACCGGTTCAAGTCCCGACATGGACCAAAAACTGAGTGTGAACTGGTAGCTGGAGAGGTGCCAGTTTACCTCTTGGGCACTGTCGAGGTGCCCCTGAGCAAGGCACCAAACCCCCAACTGCTCGGGGCGCTTGTCTGGAGCAGCCCCCTCACTCTGACACCTCTCCATTACTGCATGTGTGTGTGTGTTTGTGTGCATGTACCATGTATAAGTTAAACAGAGTGTAAATTGAATTTCCCCACTGTGGGACTAATAAAGGTTGATCTTCTTCTCTTCTAGTGACAAGGACACTAGCAGAACACAAAACTAGAGAAGAATCAGTCTGGACGGATTAGGAGAGAGCACCACATGTAAAACCAATCCCCGTTTGGGGGTTGTCTTGCTGTTGCCTCATCCATTCCACCTGCTGTCGCTTTCATTTACACCAAAGCAGGTGAAAGTGATTTACAATCACTTGTGCTCCCTAAATGGACAGATTGGTATCTCTGAAGCTGACCTGACTTGGTGTTATACTTATGTGTGAAGTGTTGTGTATATACTCAATACGTGTGGAGGTCCAGACCCGGATACATTGGCAACACAACACTCAGATCTCCAGGCACTAACGGAAAGAGACGGTTAAATAAAAGATAGAATTACGCAGATAAAGTGATCATTCAAATCCATGTAGTGTGAGGTGAAAACTGTCGGTAGTGACACAGGCCAGGTTGTTGCGTACTCACTAGTGACACATATTGATCTGTACTTCACAAGCTGGTGTTGCTGACCTTACACATAATGGAATATCAGCACTCAAGTGGAAATTACACACACTCATGCATACAGTAGATCTGCCCTTTCATACGCTGCACTGACACTTGACCTACAGTGAAATTGAAAACACACCACACACAATACCTGACAAACACACGTGTACATAGGCACGTCGCACACAGTACACGCACTGACCCGCCATCCTTAAAA
>CAMQGK010000308.1:10360000-10387500 GCA_947000775.1 Pterois miles | reverse complement strand
TTAAGTTGGTCTGGCAGGGTTGGTGATGTGTTGGTGGTCTGATGTCTGGGTCCTTTAAAATCGGTTATGGTGTGGAGTCCTTGCCACAGGTGCCGTGGGTTGTTGGACGTGAGCTTGGACTCCAACCGATGCCTGTAATCCTTCTTTGCATGTTTTATTGCAGTCCTTAAAGTGTAACGGGATTGTTTGTATGTAACGTAACATTATTGCCAGCTCGCTCAGTGTAAATGCAAACGTCGGTTCGTGACTTGTTAAAGAGCGTTAGCTGTAACGTTAGCGTTAACATCAAACAGTCTAGCGCAGGGGTTGGCAACCCGTCGCTCCGGAGCCGCATGCGGCTCTCTCATCCTTATGTTGCGGCTCTGCGTGGCTTGGGAAAATAAATTATAAGGGTCCGATTGAAGTGTATTTTATTTGTCTCAAAAACGCGTGTCATGTCATCTTATTAAATCAAAGTTTTTAACTTCTTTCTTGCACCTTGTGCAATTTCGGTGATCAGCGTTCGCCTTCTTCAGAGGCGTTTGACAGCACTTTGTCACTTTGTCAGCAGGCAGCCGGCATGCGCGGAAAGCCCAGCGACACCAAAACTGCCCAATATCTGAACAAAGTATTTTATTTGTGTTTGTTTAATTATAGCTGTAAATTGTAAGATTATTGTGATCTCGAAATATTAGAATAAAATTATGAACTATGTTAAAAACAAACACCGCTCACGCCTCACAGAGGGCAGCTTACAGTCCTGCGTAAAGATAAAAGTGACGTCCTACAGTCCTGATTTGCAGACGCTGTGCGCAGAGGTTCGGGAGCAGAAGTCCCATTAACCAGGTAAAATAAATATTCAGGCAGTTATTTTGCAAATATTTATTTTTATTGTTCAGTGAAATAGTGTTCGTTTTTCCATTGTATTTTTAAATTCAGGTCAAGGCTCCGCTACGCGCTCCGAAAGCCCAAAGGATGACGGCTCACTGCATTTTTGTTTGCTAGATGGATAATTTAAGTTCAGCTTTTTAATTTATTTGAAAGAGACCTTCAACTCTTCGATTTTTATTTTTTTTGTAAGAGTTCAAAATGTGTTCATTTAATAAATAAAATTTAATTTTCTGAAACATGTTCAGACTGCATGGATTTCACAAGCAACCCACTATTTTACAAGTGTAAAGATATATATAGGCTAAATTTCAGATGTCAAAAAGTGTTTGCGGCTCCCAGTGTTGTCTTTTCCGCGGAAACCGGGTCGACATGGCTCTTTGAGTGTTAAAGGTTGCCGACCCCTGGTCTAGCGTTACCCCACTGGTAACATTATTAGCAAGTTTACCTCGGTGACTTGGGTTGAATTCCCCGTTGCTGCTGAGGCTGCCCGAGACCGGCGGTACGTGTTGTGTGCGTTTATGTTGTCAAGAAGGTTTAACAAGAACTGCGTGCTTCACCAAACATGCGGTCATTTTCATTGCTGTTCATTGTAACGGTAGCACGGTATTTTTCTTTCAACTCAAATCATTTTTTTTTTTTTTTTTTTTTTGGGCCTGGGATGTCCATAAAGTTTGGGCACTTTGAGGAGTTGTTGCTTTTATTAGCCCACAAATTCAGCCTAAACTGTGCACACACTGCACTGCTACATTCACAGCTGTAACGCGGTAACTTTACACTCTCTTCCTCTCACTCGGTGTGTATGTGGTCCAACATCCGGCACAGACAGAAGCAGCGAAAATGGCACCATAACACAGTGTAGAGACACTCTCTGTAACCGAGTTTATAGTTATAGTTTTTATGACTAATCTGGTACAAACTTATACCCGCTAATGTGGCGGCTAGCGTTCAGAAAAAACAGAAAATCTACCTGCATTTGGAGCTTTGTGGGTGTTAATTACAGACCCTGAATGAAGTCTATTTTGACATTATAGGAAATACACATAATCACTTTATTGCAGAGAATTAGATGAGAAAATTAGTGCCGTTCTCATGTCTGAATATGAATATGCTAAATGTGAAGTAGCTGGTTGGCATAGCTTAGCAGAAAGACTAGAAAACAGCTATTGAGTAATTAACGTGCTGTATCTGGTTTGTTTTACTGTGCCGTCCCAAATGTATACCCTCCTAAAATCATGTTGTGTTGTTTTTACACTTTAAAAATAGTAAGTTTATGCAAAGTGCAAAACTGCACAATTCAAAGAATACTGGAAACAGCTGGCTGTGCCTCCTCTCGGTGTTATCATGGCTCAGCCTGGAAAGCAGCCCCTTTGTTTGCTAATGGAGTGAACAAACCCTTTAATATTTCTGCAATCCTCACAGTCTGACACGTAATACCTTTTTTTTTGTATGGAAGCAATAATCCTATTATCACGACTTATCTCTCAATTACACGGCAAGACTTTATTTCCTCGTAGTAGAGGCAAGCCAAGGCGCAGGACAGTGTTGCTGAAAACAGATTAGACTGCCACTAACATGGACATCCCATAAATGATCCCGATAAACAGCGGCGCTGTTAACGCTGCTTTGTTGGCCTGCAAAAGCGCGCACGTCTCATGAGAATGAAATAGCCCGAGGCTGTGAAATGCAAACACATCTCTAATAAGATCAAGACGAACCATAAATACCATCCCCGCACAATCTAATCTGTGGCGCTATGTTAACTCTGTTGTTCGGCATTCCAAGATCTTTGCTCATTTTTTTCTGTTTCTTGCAGCCATTTTCTTGTCTGAGTAAGACAGTCCTGTGCCACATAAATGTCCTCCTCCATCCTCTTGACAGATATTCACATTAGCAGCTGTCTTTAGGGCTGAGATGTTCCATTAGCAGCTTTTATCTTCAGGGGGATCTAGGGGGGAATCGTAATTGTTAGAGTTTCACCTCAAAGACAAACTTCTGGCAGTACAACACTCGGTGATAACAGTAATGGTTAAACCAAACTTTCATCTTGTGCTCTTACCGTATTATATATATATTATATATACATATACATAAAGGCTATTCTGTACAGGGCAAGCATGAGAGTTGGATTACAAGCTTGATGCTCTCACATCTGTACACTAAGTGTAAGGCTAAAGCTGGTTAGCTTAGCTTAGCTTAGCATAAAAACTGGGGACATGGTCTGTGAATGTTCTCATTCATCCAGGGCATATTCATTCTGGCACCAGTTGAATCGAAGGCAACTGGACTTAGATTTGTCTCTGAAGACAAATCACTAGTCTGTACAGGGCAAGCGTAGTGAGGACTAGTCAGACTGTAGCGTTACGAACTGATGAAGCCACTTGGATAAGGGGCGAGACGTCTTCAGAGACAAATCTAAGTCCAGTTGCCTTCGATTCAATTGGTGCCAGAACGGAGACGGTGAAATAGCTGATCTGACTTTGACGACGAGTCACCATGAGCTGACTTCAGGAAATCGCTGCTACTGGCAACATAACCCACACACGGAATCCCAACTTGTTGTTTTTCCACTTGTGCTGGTAGGCAGATTGTGGCCCAGTTGTAATCCAGCTTCTACACCCTCTCCGTACCCACTTCCACTCTGTCTGCACATTCACGTGGAGGGTCTGCCATATTATTTAACCTCCTTCCTGAGAAGCTATTATGACACGGTGGGTACCGATGGATTCCTTAGGTTTTTCCAAAAGATTGATCACATTAATGCGTTCATAAAATTATTGGCGTTAAAACAAATTTGCATTTACACATTATCACTTTAACTTTGACAGCCTTGGTTCATCTGATTGCAGAGGGCTGTATATTTATACAGTACACAACATATATATACTGTAAATACTAAAGGTGGGATTGTTTATAAAATTCCCGGTTTTCAGTTCGGTACATTTATGATTCAGCAAGGAGGCCAATCTCCAACTTCAATTTAAATATGCATTTCATTTATTTGGCAAAATAAGTCAACAACTGTTTGTCTTCACAACAGTAGACTAACATAAGCAGCAAAACACTTTTTCATCACATCTTATGGCTGGACTTCTGATCTAAAAGAAAAGTGACACTGAGTTACTTAAAAAGAATTAATAAATAAATACGGATCATCAACAAAGAGGTCAGCATCAGGTCAGCCAGCACTAGACCTTTTTAAACAACAGTAACATGAACTAGGCCGGCATCATGTGAGGGAAATCTGCCATGTGTAATAACGCTGATCAATAACGCAGTGATGATATGACTTTTGATAAATAAACAAATACTGACGTTTGCATATTAGCTATACTTATGTCAGCCTGGTTGTTTTTAAAGTCAGAACCAGGTTAGAGTTGAATATTTAAAATACAACTAGGACACATGTTGTTTCTAGAGCAGCAACAGTAATGTTTACAACAGCAAAGTCACCACATAAACTCATTAATATCTCTGATATGTTAATAAAATAAATCATATTCCTGAGTGAAGTTTATAAAGACTGGAGAACACAAACATCAGTCAGTATCAGTTCACCATAACAAATACATAAACTAACCTTAACAGTCAGACTACAGCTGCCAGCTTTAGTTTCAGCTTGTGTAACCGAGGGTTACGCTGCTCCTAAACTTTATGAGGATAATAGATTAATAACACGGAGGCTCCGTAGTTTGGATGGTTGTAAATAACAGCGCATCACCGCTTCACTGCTACTGTTCCACCCTTCACAATAAACTCCCCGAACACAACCGCTGAACACTGCTGACATGACGGAATTAAAGTCATTTACTTATGTTTACCATTCGCTGTTAGCCGGTGAGCTAACGCACGGTTGCGAGTTGGTAGCTGTGGTAGTGTGAACATAGTGGCGGTGGTTGAGAGACGAGATGTGCAGTCTGGTCCGCCCTCGCTGAAATTGAGCCAATCACAACGCACGACTGCAGCTTAAGTTACATTGCTCATTTGTTAAACCCCATACTGTCCACCGTGTCCCAGCCTCTTTCTATAGGCCTTGATTTCTAGTGTGACAATAAACGCGACGAAAAAAAAAATACACAGTCGGCCTCATAACCTATTTTAAATGAACCGAATGGTTTGTTTTTTTGACCCAAACCGTTCCCATCCCTAGTAAATACATGTACCGTATCTTTCGCACTATAAGGCTCACCGGATTATAAGGCGTATTAAGCGAAACAAAACGGTCAGACTTTATTCAATTCATTGAATAACTCAATAACTTCAATAACTCAACATTTTTCAGTTGTAACACATGAAATACAAAACAATACACTCACTTTTCAGTTCATTCCTCTTCCACAAATCCATCATCAACCTTCATCGACAGTGTCTGAGTTAAACAGTTGGGCAATTTTAAGTGCGCCTTATAGTGCGAAAAATACGGTACATTATAACATACATATTTCTAATTTTTTTTTACCCACATCAGCTCCAACTGAACTCCATAATAACCTTCAGCTGTACAATACTCTGGCATTAATATTGTATTTATTTATACTTTACACTTAAACTAATATTCTGTTTTATTTATACTAGTCTTAATCAGAGATCCCATGTTTTAAACATTATTTGCACTGTCATTATACAGTATATTCTAGCAGGCCTATGTATAATTTACACATTTCTTATTTATATTTTCTTATAAATTTTGTATGTTATATATTTCTATTCTAGAATGGGAGCAACTGTAATTTAACCCAATTTCTCCGATACTGATATTTATTTATTTCCTTACCAGAGGGAGGGTATTTTGTCCTAAAGCTTGCTGCTGTATTTAAATCCTCCACATTAAAGGTGCTTCATTCAGCTGTGAGTGTGAGTACAAACAGAGGTCTCTCTGCCACAGAGTGGGAGGGCTTAGGGCCGGATTGGAATGGGGCCATTGTCACCTTTGAATCAAGCTAAGCTAGCTTCGCTAAGCTAACCGGCTGCCACAAATATTTTGTGTACAGTCATGAAAGTGGTAATGAGCCTCTCATCAAACTCTTGGCAAGAAAGCAAAAAAAATAGTGTACTTTGTGTTCCCAGAATGTGAAACGATTCCTCAAGATATTTGGAAACAGTGGCTGAGGTGTTGGGTTTACATTTATACAAATTACACCATTTGATCAATTGTCTGCTGGCGAATCACACTCAGGGAGGAGTGCTGAAAATATATCTGTGGACAAGGAAAATGATGAAATGATTTCAAGCATCTTTGATTCGCAAAGTTGACTGAAGTTCTTCTTGGAAGAAGCCAATTAAAGGAAAGTTCCAGCCTCAGATACACTTTGAAAATACACTGGAACTGCTGTGAGATGTTTGGCATGCCGTTTTTACTTTTTGGTATCCCCTCTGTCTTTCATTCTGCCCCATCTGCTTCTGCTTTAATGAGTGGTTTCATATATTTCCCAGAATCTCCCAAACAAAGGCAATGAACATATTGTGATTAAGAGTGGGAGGAATACAGTATAATAAGACTAAGCCTTGATTGAATCTGTTAGATATTAATTTTTAGTGACTGGATGATCTCTAATAATCCCAAAATATTCAGAGTTGGATATTACTGCTTTCCCTCACAGGTTATTGACAGGACTCAGCATGAAGATAACTTTACTTATTTTAGGTTCAGACGTTTTTGTCATTAAAGTAGCAGTAGGCAGAATATTTTTGCAGCTTCCTATAATAACCTTTCAGCATATTGTAATTCAAGTTTACTGAGAGAAAACTAGACTTCTACACCTCCTCATAGCTCTGTTTTCAGGATTTAGAAAAAAGAGCATTCCTATTGGCTGTTCATTCATCGGAGGCAGCTGTCAATCACTCCCAAACTCCGATCACATCGTCAAACAAGGCCGCACTGATGAAATAGGTTGATATTCTGTTACTGTAATGCCTATTTCTTGTGTCAAATGTTTTCATGAACATCTTGTAGTTACTGTTCAGCTGTAAAATGAAAGCGTTTGCTTCGGGTGGTGGGCGGAGCTTGGTATTTCCTCAGCTGATCTCAACATGGCTGACCGGTTGTTTTACAGCTAAACGGCGTAAAAAGATGTTTCTGAAAACATTTGAGTCGAGAATATCGATTCATATTTGATCAGCGCTGCCTGATCAGAGTTTACGTGTGATTGACAGCCGCTCAGAGACGGCAGGGCTCCAGCTCGGCTCTGATTGGCTGTTTTCCTCCGGTCTGTGAAATCTTGCAGATGCAGTTATGAGCATTGGAGGACACAGAGGACCATTGTTTTTTTTCTTTTTTTTTTCAGACACATATCTCAGCAGTACTCTCAGTACATAGTGACCCTTTAATAAAATAACTTTTTTTTTAATCATATACCTGCCTACCCCAGTTTTAAAGTACAGCATAGCAACAACATGCGCAGCTCTTGCATTAAACGCTCGTGTCTTTTACTTCAGGGCCATTTTACTAACTGAAGCGTTTAAATGTATTCCACATATGAATACACACCCACACACAATTTGCATCCATAAGAGGTGCACAGCAGGCGTTAAATGCTTCTGACACAGCGTTCGCATTGCCATCTAACTGAATCCTCGTGTTTTTAGTGAGATATGCATAATACATTTGTCTTTACGTAGATGCTGTTTTTACTGCTTAGTGTTGGCCTTCTGGTTTCTGGTTTGGACAGGCGGAGGGGGAGAGACGGTGACAAAGGCTGATACAACGGTGAATAAGAGACCGGAAAAAAAAAAAATTAAAAAACGAGAAGGAGCTGTTTTAGTTCTCCTTTTTTTCAGTTCATCTCAGTTCAATGCGCGGCACTGGCATGACTGTATAGAACAATATCATCAAAGGCACAAGATGAAAGAATGTTTTAACATAAAATCCCTCTCAGCTCTCGGGATGTGTGAGCGTGTCGGTGTCCGTGACCGCGGGAGGGTGGATCTGAATTGCTTTGAATTAAGATATGTCATCACGTATCAGTACGGATAGCGCATGTGGAGGTTTACCGCGATTCGTGATCCACATGCATCATTCCGAGTCATATTTCAATACACAGAATAAATTGTATTACTTACAAGTGGAGGTGGGACAAAGTCATTGTTTTGCTTGTAGAAATCCTGGATTCTGGATCGTTCGTTCGTTTTCGTTAACATTGGGGTCAATGGGACCCAAAAAATTGTTTCTCAATATCTCTGGTAATTGTTGCCCAAAGCTCATGAAATTTGACTCAGGGATTTACAATGTGTACTTCTATCAAATCCCAAAGGCTGATCCAGATCTGATCCAGATGGTGGATTTTATAGCAATTTATATAAAATAAATGGGGGTACTCTTACATTTTGGCCTACTGTGCATTTAATATTAGAGGTAGAGGCCGGTTAGCTCAGTTAGTCAGAGCGTGGTGCTGATAACGCCAAGGTCGCGGGTTCGATCCCCGTACGGGCCATGATTGTTTCCTGAATTTCCCTCCGGGGATTAATAAAGGTTTATCTTATCTTATCTTATCTTAGAGATTTCTAACAAGCGGCATCGTGTAGCTGAGACAATTTCGCATCTGAAGTATGTCAACGAATTTGATCTAGCTTTAATACTTGAGGAGACAGATCCAGAAGAAACTGCCAGGGGGGAAACTATGGTGCTTGGCGGAGGTCTGCGCTCTCCGAGTGCTTTTCTAGTTTTAAATATTCATTTGTCCAATATTCACTCTCCTTTTAGCACTGTTTGGGTCTCCACCAACTCTTGAGAAAAATATGGGGCTAGTTGCTCAACACACCGTATTTACCGGCTTGTTGCTAATATTTCTGTCTGCGGTTCATTTCAAATATAGCAATAATTTGATCCACTGATAGTTTAAACATGTCACAGCTGTTCCAACATCTGGAGGAAGATTTCGATGGTCAACAGTCTGCCCATCACACTCATTTCTACCTAGAAAACAACACAAGCTGAGTCCAAGTTGTTGTTTTTTACACACCGGCAGCATTACATTGCTGCAACAGTATATTGTTCTCAAACTGTTGTTTTTGCCATGAGTATTTTCACACTTACGGTGAATGTTACTTGAGAAAAATGACTTTTTTCCCACAATGAGGTTAATTTTCTGAGCTAAGTTACTATACTTATTTAATGATATAGTATCTAATATACTAATTAATTATACAACAGCCCAGAGGCTCAGCAGTTTGAACCAAGATGGCAAATTGTATTACTCCCTTGATAAAGGCAGCACATACCAGATCCACTTCCACTTCTGTGGTCTTACCGGTTCACAATAAAAGCCCCAGACATAGAAGAAGAGGTCAACCTTTATTAGTCCCACTAAGGGAAATTCAATTTTTACACTTTGTTTAACTTATACACAGTACATGCAGACCCGAAACACACACATGCACAAACAGGACCCATATACATGCATTAATGGTGAGATGTCAGAGTGAGGGGGCTGCTCCTGAAAAGCGCCCCGAACAGTTGGGGGTTTGGTGCCTTGCTCAGGGGCACCTCGGCAGTGCCCAAGAGGTAAACTGACACCTCTCCAGCTACCAGTTCACACTCAGCTCTTGGTCCATGTCGGGAGTTGAACCGGTGACGCCTCCGGTATCCCAAGCCAACACCTACAGACTGAGCTACTTGCCACCCCCAATAATATATATATTATAATATATATAATATAATATATAATAATATAATATATACCAGCAAGTATTTTGCATTTTTGTAGTTTGCTGTTTATTCATCACTCGCCCAGTGTGTGAAGGCCTTTTGACCTTAATAAAAGGGTAATTCATTTTTTCATTTGTCCGTTTTTTGCATGGTTGTTTGTTTTTTATTTGTTGTTTTCACCGACAAAACGAATACTGATGTAGAGCACAGCAAAGCTACAGGAACATACTGAGGCCCTGTCTAGATGTACATGGCTATTTTTGAAAACTGATTCTTTCCTCCTCCTTTC
Source organism: Pterois miles (assembly GCA_947000775.1). Taxonomy (NCBI): domain Eukaryota; kingdom Metazoa; phylum Chordata; class Actinopteri; order Perciformes; family Scorpaenidae; genus Pterois; species Pterois miles. Next base: position 10,377,700 of record CAMQGK010000308.1, on the reverse strand, counting down.
TGTCCACGCCAGAACGCTGAAACAGTAAAGGCTATGTCAATGATAAGTCAGATTGGTACATAGCCAAAATGTGACCCGTGTGGATGGACGGCGAGGTGGAGTTGCTGCTTAGTGTCACCTATACAATACCGGTATCCATTGTTGTTGTTGTTTTCGTTGTTTCTGGTGCACGCTCGTTACGCAAAGCAACAATCTGCATGCGCAAATCATCACTGTCACTCATGTTTCACATGTCCACATGGATACACAGTAATTGGAGTGTTGAAAAACCACCTCAGAAGAAAATCTCTGTATATGTGTAGACTGGACCTGAATCACTGGAGGAGAAAACAAGATGCTGTAGGCCAGAGATGGATTGATGAGGAGGAGAGAAACCGAGAGATGGATGATAAAAGGCTTTCAAGGCCTCTAGTTCAATGCTCAGTGGTCTGGGTTAGGTCAATGATAAAAAAAAAAAAAACGCCCTGTGTCCCCTGTATGACACACACACACACACACACACACACACACACACACACACACACACACACACACACACACACACACACACAGCACTGATGGGATAAGTGGTTTAGATCCACTTAGATGAGAGGTTATAGTTATGGGACAATGGGTGAGTCCTGTATGTGTGGGTGTGTGGGAGACAGAAAAAAAGAGAGATCAATGTTGTCTTTTGTGTCTGGAGGTGAACTTGGGAGAATACACACACACACACACACACACCCACACACACACACCACCCCCACAATTACTATCACCTTGAGCACATTTGAGGACTTCAAATCTAAAAAATGATGTTGAAAACATGTTGCGTCATACACATCATAACAAACCTCAATGTTGGTTCTTTATATTTAATTATATGATCAAGCTCAAGGCTCACACAGTCGCATGTAGCATCATAAGAGCAGGATGTAGCGTGTTATCTGTGCCCTCCAACGTTGCACCAGTAAAAAAAAAAAGCTCCCATTTCTCAACGCAGTCCATAGAGCCTGCCTGTCCTCCAAGTTATTGCTTCAGCTCTGGTCCTGCTCGCCTGATCCAATTATGAGTTGTACCTTAATTTATAAGGTGTGCAAACACAAGGCAGGAGTAAACCTTGCAGAACACGTTCAGGACTGGGTTGAGAAATATTCTGTGTTATATGTTTATTTAAGGAGCTTTAAACTGTGAAAAGTGCATTGACATCTTATTATTATAAGGTTATTATGGCAAACATATTAGGAAACAGTTGCTTTTTTACACGTCCTGCAGACATTAGCATTTATTTGGAGTCATGTCTGAGGCTACCTCATGAATTACTGTATGTCAATATTAGCTAAATGCTCCACTATAACTGGATCTGTCTGATGTATGGTGAAAAAAGTGCTAAATGCTAAAAAAACACATATATCAATGTAGTTTTAATTAGGCTGCTAGCGACTCTGTTTTGTACCAAATTTTGCTACTAGCCACACTATTTTGTACAAAATGTAGCCACTAGCAACTCTGTTTTGTATCAGATTTAGTTACTAGCTACCCAGTGTTTTGTACCACATGGCTATTAGCCACTTGGTGCCATCAAATGGAACTAGTGTTTACGAGATGTCGTGAACGCAGCATAAGTTGCGTTCAAGTGATTAAGTCGTGAAGAACACCGCTGCTAAGCAACGGCAGCATTTACGTCACTGTCTAAGTCTAGAAGCCACAGAGGCTAACAATTTAGCAAGCTAGCAGGTAACATAATGAAGGAAATGCAAAGACATAATGACAGAGGAGAAAGATGAGGCCATTGAGAATATCAACATTCCTCAATATAAAATTACCATGAAAAACAATATGACTAAAATTACAATATACTGTGTAGTATTAACTTATTATGCATGGGTAAATGAACTTCCACAGGCTCAACCATTTCCAACTCTGAGCTTTCAGAAACTTTCCACTTACGAGGTCGTGAATACGACATTAAGGGTTGTGTTCATATGGGCCCAACTCGTAAACACGGTAAACACGACCCCAGGCACCTACTCTCTGTTTTATAGTAAATTTACTTACCAGACATTATTTTGTGTCAAATGTAGCTACTTGCTACTCTGTTTTGTGCCACATTTAGCTACTAGCTACTCTGTTTTGTACCAAGTTTATCTACGAGCCACTCCGTTTTGTACCAGCTTTAGGTAATAGCTACTCTCATATTTGTACCAAACTTAGCTACTAGCCACTCTGTTTTATAGTAAATGTCCCTACCAGACATTGTTTTGTGCCAAATTTAGCTACTAGCTACTCTATTTTATACCAAGTTTATCTACTAGCCACTCCGTTTTGTACCAGCTCTGGGTAATAGCTACTCTCATATTTGTACCAAACTTAGCTACTAGCCACTCTCTGTTTTATCGTAAATTTACCTTCCAGACATTGTTTTGTGCCAAATTTAGCTACTAGCTACTCTGTTTTGTACCAAGTTTATCTACTAGCCACTCCGTTTTGTACCAGCTCTAGGTAATAGCTACTCTCATAATTGTACCAAACTTAGCTACTAGCCACTCTCTGTTTTATCGTAAATTTACCTTCCAGACATTGTTTTGTGCCAAATTTAGCTACTAGCTACTCTGTTTTGTACCAAGTTTATCTACTAGCCACTCCGTTTTGTACCAGCTCTGGGTAATAGCTACTCTCATATTTGTACCAAACTTAGCTACTAGCCACTCTCTGTTTTATCGTAAATTTACCTACCAGACATTGTTTTGTGCCAAATTTAGCTACTAGCTACTCTGTTTTGTACCAAGTTTATCTACTAGCCACTCCGTTTTGTACCAGCTCTAGGTAATAGCTATTCTCATAATTGTACCAAACTTAGCTACTAGCCAATCTCTTTTATAGTAAATTTACCTACCAGACATTGTTTTGTGCCAAATTTAGCTACTAGCTACTCCGTTTTCTACCAGGTTTAGGTAATAGCCACTCTCATAATTGTACCAAACTTAGCTACTAGCCACTCTCTGTTTTATAGTAAATTTACCTATCAGACATTGTTTTGTGCCAAATTTAGCTACTAGCTACTCTGTTTTATAACAAGTTTATCTACTAGCCACTCCGTTTTGTACCAGCTTTAGGTAATAGCTACTCTCATAATTGCACCAAACTTAGCTACTAGCCACTCTCTGTTTTATAGTAAATTTACCTACCAGACATTGTTTTGTGCCAAATTTAGCTACTAGCTACTCTGTTTTGTACCAAGTTTATCTACTAGCCACTCCGTTTTGTACCAGCTTTAGGTAATAGCTACTCTCATAATTGTACCAAACTTAGCTACTAGCCACTAGTTTTATAGTAAATTTACCTACCAGACACTCTGCTAGCCAGTTTAGCTGCTAGCCACCCTCTGTTTTGTACCAGCGTTAGCAACTAGCTACTGTACTGGCTACTAGCTTGTAGGTTGGCTAGTTTGCACGTGAGTTGACTATGGTGACCAGTGAGTCTTGACAAGTCTGTAAATCACTCAAATATCCCAGCTTTCAGCAATCACTCACAAATTGCCCTGGTTTTCACCACAGTTCAAAAAAATAATACTAATAATATTCTCAGATAGACATTTATCATGTTCCGCCCCACTCATTAATTAATTTGCGCGCACAAGATAAGGTTTAAAGATAGCCGCACCCAGCGCACCCCGCTGCAGTTACGCGAGGGCCCGACAGATCTGCTGGTTAGTAACCTGCGTCGGTGTCGGTTTGGTTCATTATTCTACACCAGTTCCTTCTGCACATCAACAGGGGTGGAGGCAAAACATTGCAAATCACATAAAACATTTCGCTCTGCTTATCATTTCCTCAGGGGATAGCCCTGTGATTAACGGGGGAGGTGCCCCAAGTTAGCCATCCTGATATAAACGCCTATGGTGTGTGCATAGCGCATGCATGTGCACATGCACGGATGTGCGGTACACTTAAAAGTCCCAGTGTAGCGGTCTGAATACATGGACACCTTAGATCGATTTAACCATTTTATTTTCAAAAGAAGTGAGCACAATGGTCAGAAATGATGAAGACCCACAAGTTAAGTTCTTTTAATAAAACCAAATAACATACTCTGTTACGCTCCTTGTCATGATGGGCAAACTGTGACTGATCCTCAAAAGTTTTTATGGATGAAATAGGTCACATGCAATAAAATGAATACACAGCATTGCCTAAAGATGTACCATGTTTCATGTCTTATGACAAAATGTTTTGTTTGTGTATGTTAGAGGTTGTACAACCAGTCATTTCTTCTGGATGCCAATTCCTTCAGTGTTGTCATTAAACAGTGAGCTGTCAGAGGGCCTATAATTTCACCAAAATACACACAACAATGCCAAATGATGCGCCCTGTACTCTCACCATGAAAACAGCTCTTACACTCTTTCACACAGAGTTCCAGTTCTGGACAAATACAGGAATCGCTCATGTCACTGTCACTAGAACATGAGACAAACCTTTTTTTTTTTGTTTTAAATGTGGTGTTTTTAATCTCTTCAGGAACTCAACATACTGCATGAAAGTGTCCATGTCGATGACCGTGGAGGAGAGGGATGAGGGCAAATGCTTCAGCAGCAAAATCCGACATCTGGAGAAAGCTGAGATAACCCACAGCAAAATGATCACCTGTCCTGATATAGAAGACTATTTGGCCCCTTACAAGCAGCCACAGATGACTTGGTATAAGGTACGACACACAAAAAAAGTTTAGAGTGACCGTACCTTAGTATCCTGTAGACTGTTGTAACCGTCTGTTTGTCTTGTCAGGAGTGTGAGCGGGTTGAATGGAGAAGCTCCATCGCTGTTAACACGACACACATCTGGATTCCTGAGGTGGAGGAGGGCGACGGGGGGAATTACACCTGCGAGTTACAGTATGGATCCAGACTGGTGCGACGGACAACACAACTCAAAGTTACAGGTAGGACACAATGGATGAATGGATGGATAGATAGTCCCACAAAGAATACATTTTATCACGTGTACCCTAGCCCTATTCCTCGGATAAAAAACCTAAAATAAGTACCCAAAATAAATCAGGACTAGCTCTTTAACCATAAGGCTTAGATGCATGTATGTTTTGAATGGTAAGATGCTAAGGAAAATGAATAAATTGGAAGTAAACTAAGCTATATTACCATGACGAATGCAATGGAAAAAAATTTTCACCTCACCTAGTATGACCAAAATCAGCTATGCCTGGGTGAAATTTTTTTTTGTGTCAGTGTGACTGTAAAATGTGAAGTTTGATGGCTTTGTTTCACCCGCTGTGTCTTTGATACGAGGTGTGTTGAAGGTGTGTTGGAGAGCTTGGGATTTCTAGTTTCCAGTGACACCAAGTACGATATTGTAGAATTGTGAGGAAATTATCTCAGATCTTTTGATGATTCTCACAACTTGTACTTGTATTTATGGAGTTTCTTTCTGTACAACTTGATTGTAGAAATACTTCGTAATAAGACATAGTGTGGACAACATACAGTTGGTTTACATAAAGCGTCAGCTTTTTAAAACGGTATGGCGTGCATACATTCTATAAGTAGATCGTCTTGCATTGTGACTTTTCTGTAATTAGTCAACAGTTTCAACCAGATCCATCCGGCTTTTCAGTCTTGGGATTTGAGAAATTTCATGAATTATAAAAATGGAAAAGAGTTTTATTTTACGTATACATTTAAGAAATCAAAATGTGTTTTGACATATGATTCAAACATGAGACGAACACGTATCCTGAATGTCTATCTATCTATCTGCATGGATTAGTGAGTGGATCCATGAAAGATAAGATGGGATATGAAATGATACCAACTCAATACCACAGTAAAAATGTACTTAAACATCCACTCCTTTATTGCTGTTTGCATACTGTTTTTTATAGGAAGTTAAACAAGTCATAATTCCCTCTATTTATATTATATTGCTGTGAAAACATCTCCAAACAACTTCATATAGAACTACATTTTGCAAGATTACATCTGAACACATCATAATAACATTCAAATTTATCATTGCTCAATACTGAATTGAGCCTGAACGCACCACTGGTTAATAGGGTGCATCCCCTGGATGCGCTGATGGTGACTTTAACAGTCTACCTGCGGTACCGTCAGGTATCTACATGTTTACGTATCATGATGCTATAACAGTAGCGTAATGTAATGTGTGAACAGTGAGTGACAGAGTGAGATGACCAAATCGGCTGTTTGTCGATCATCATAGCAGAGAAGAAATTAGCGATAAAATTGTCTCGCGTTATTAACTGTACAAGAGTGTCTCGCACACTCACCTGCACGTTTTGCCTTCCTCACTTGTGTAAGGAATCCGGTACGTAGTTCAGGTTTAGGCATCTTACCAAGGACTGGAGAGACTCTTTGCCGGTGATGTTGGTCTAGCTCAGTGCCTGAGACGGGTGTAACGGGCACCGCAGCATTTTTCGTGACGTAAACGCAATCAAACCGTCTGGGTCAGTCCTTTCTTTTGGTGGCCATCAGGCTCCGTAACTGCATCTGCAAGATTTCACAGACCCGAGGAAAGCAGCCAATCAGAGCTGAGCTGGAGCCTTGCCGTCTCTCCATAAAAGGTCTGACCTCCATGTGACTCTGATCATCTGCTCTGTATTTATTCCTGGACTAAATGTATATAATTACATATATACGCTATGCATATACAATACCCACCACCTGCTGCACTTTACTTATTACTGTTTTACTTATTTATTTTACTGCCAATTTCCTTTATTGCACCTTCTTTTCCTTCATTGCACCTTCTCTTTTACTTTTTAATTATTGTATTCATCTGTACTGTTGTTGCTGCTGCTATGACACCCGAATTTCCCTCCGGGGATTAATAAAGGTTCATCTTATCTTATCTTATCTTATCTCTAGTGAATTACCAGTATGCTTTATGGTTGTGATGTCACTTACAGGCCGCGGTTTGATAACGCACACAGACATATTTTTTGCTGCGTATGAGACCAAAATTGTTGCTCTCTAGAGCCCTGCAACAGCACTTGGATATTAATTCAATCATTCTCATTTTACAGATTTGATTAATTGTGTGTGTGTTACACCGCCCCACTCAGTAGTTTTGGGTAAACTGACAAATCAGAGAAAGAGAGCGGACTTAAACCATGGCAGGAATATGTAATGTGCCTGCTTTTAATATACAGTGGATCTCTCAGTGACTCCAGAGCATCCATTATTTTGACAGATGCCTAGACTCAGCAATACATCATTCATCATTACTACAGCACTTTCAAAGTTTCCTTTTTTGTGCCTAAAACAACCGAGTGCATTTACATTCGTGGCACCATTTTGCGTATTTGTATTTGTTTTATTCCCAGATTAAATTTACATTGTTTCAAGCTCCAGTGGCTTTTGACTTAACTTTGACTCGACAGTAGCATCTGCACTTTGCTGTTAGGAGTTTAAGCTCACTTCCATCTGCGCTTCTGTACTGTGTGTGAGTGTGAGTGTGTGTGTGTGTGTGTGTGTGTGTGTGTGTGTGTGTGTGTGTGTGTGTGTGTGTGTGTGTGTGTGTGTGTGTGTACTTGTACAGCTATCATTGTGAGGACCAGTTTGAGTTTTAGACCTTCTGAGTGAGGACATTTTTGGAAAGTGAGGACATTTTGGCCGGTCCTCACCTTCAGACAGACCTTCAAAGGCCTTTTTGAGGGTTTAACCTTGGTTTTAAGGTCCAGGTTAGAATTAGGGTTAGGTTAGGGTTAGGGGAAGGATTGGGGTCAGGCATTTAGTTGTGATGGTTAGGGTTAGGGTAAGGGGCTAGGGAATGCATTATGTCAATGAGTGTCCTCACAAAGATAGCTGTACAAACGTGTGTGTGTGTGTGTGTGTGTGTGTGTGTGGAGTGAGTGAGTGAGTGAGTGTGTGTGTGTGGGGGAGGGCTGCAGTCGCTTTGACTGTGTGCACATGCCTGCTCGTGTTTTGTTGTTGGCCATGTGGAATATGCATGTTGGTGTCTGTGAGCAATGACAACATATTGTGCTTATTTCCTGTGACACCTTTTCTGTGACGCACACACACAACTGTAACATGCACCGTGCATTTGCTTTACACATTCAGACACGGTTTGGCAGTGCATGCACACACACACACACACACACACATACACACACACAGTGATTTTGTAGTCTGACATAATGTGATGTGCCATGACAAGCAGCACAGAGCATAAGTGGGTACGCCTTGAACAATATCTTTTCAGAGTAGGCTGTCTTGCATTTAGTGCTCCATATTTCTTACATTTTGAGTCCCAGAACCAAAGTCTGGGTCTTTCTCATCTTGTACTTCGTGCTGGTTTAGATGTACAGCAACCTTTTTATCGAATCGAGTCGATTCAGAGCCAAACAGACGTCGCTTCGTTTGTCATGGAATTATTCACAACCAATTTTCCTCAGCTCCCTTCACTTCGCTCTCCTGTGGAAGAAGATAATATGGGAAATCACATTTTAGTAATAGATAACAGGGATGGTTAATAATAGATAGTCTCTTGTGGAGTTGTCACATTGGAGCATCTTTTAGATTGTTCAGAAAGCATCGCTGAACACTGACAGGGATAGATTTTTAAGCACTGGCCTCATGGGCCACCAAGGCCCTAAATTTGGTACATATTGTACAATTTGGTACATTTTTGGTAGCCAGAATGTAAACATATGTAAAAACAATACAGAAAAAGCAATTGAACACAACTTAACAGAGCCTTCCTGAACTGTGACGTTAACAGAATTAATATATGTAAGTACTAACGTTTTTTAGTTCATACACTACAAAAGATACAGTCCAAATGATTGTATTTTATTTTTATTAGTAGTAGTAGGCATTAGTAGTTTTAATTATTAGTATAAGCTGCTTAGAGTGGTGGCTTAGGTGTAGTGGTTAGCACTCTCACCTCACAGCAAGAGGGTCACAGGTTCGAATCCAGCTTGGTTCTCCGGCTTCCTACCACAGTCTCATAGTCCCACAGTCCAAAGACATACAGGTTAATTGATGACTCTGACTGCCCGTAGGTGTGAATGTGAGCGTGAATGGGTGTCTTTACCCCCCACCTTTGCGGATCAGCTCCAGCCCCTCGCAGCCCCCAACGTAAGGGGCGGCAGATAGCTGAATCTGTAGGGAGTTGAAAAGTCATGGGAATTCCCGGTGGGTCACCAGTTCAAGTCCCGTCACTGGACCAAGAACTGAGTGTTTGCAAATGGTAACTACAGTTTATGAGGTTACATCTTGGGCACATCATAATAATGTTGTACTTTAGCATTATGAACATTAACACTAATTTTACTGAATAGAGCTTGAACGCATCTTAATGTAACACGGCGGTACCTCTGTTAATGTTAGCTGTTAGCTCCATTATTTAGCCAAACAGGCTGTACACCAGCAGCTAACAGCTAACATTAAGGGATTTGCATCTAGAATCCATTTATGCCTTCATTTCAACTCCACATTGCAGCACTTTCAAAGCGGCTAGTTTTGATCAACCAATGCAATCAAACTGATTTTGTCGCTGATGCTCGAAAATCTCACTGAGACATGCAGTCTCATTCTCAAGAGAAGCCTGATAAAACTTGGTGGCCACAGGGAGCCACCTACAACCACCTCTAGGGGATATGTGGTGGCCACAGTGCAACTATTTGTGGCCACGGTTAATGTTTAAACCTGACTGTGATCAGATGTGATTAGTTTCCTCCTGTATGCAAATAAAATACTGAAAGTTGAGTAAGCTGGAAAGGGAAACTAGGGTTCAATACTTTTAAAGTCCTCTTTCTCAGAAGATTCTAATTTTATCAGCAAAAATTGTCTATGTACGTTGACCTCGTGACAAAATATAGTATAACTTGTAGGAATAAGTTCTAAACAGCAGTTATGATTGGCTTTCAGGCCACTCATTTCATCAGTACAGATGTAGATACATCAGTTGAATTACACATGAAATAGCACAGATGCCAAAGCGACACAAAACAACAAATTGCAGGTATCTAAAGTCAGGAAGGGAATCATGTTGTAGGGGATAAAAGTAGACAAGGGGAAGTGATATCTAAACACAGGATGTGGGTACATCTCATGCTCCATGGGGGGAAAAAACTAAGCAATCTTCAAGAGATGTATTATGTCATCAATCTGAATTTACATAGCGCATTAAATTATGAGGTACGTAAACTGTGGCTCTGGGTTGTTTTATCATAATAAAGCACACAGTGACCAATATAATGATAGCATACTCTCCATCAGTTTGACTGTGCTACTATACACTGCTGAGTTTTATTATGTCCCTGTGTTGTTTTTGGGGTCATTATGCGATAAGTTACAGAAATGAGCGGGGAAGCAAACTAACATATGTATGCGAACAGACTGACTCAGTGATACAATATAAGCATGAATGGACAAAGATGTGTGTGTCTGTGTGTCAGCCTGATGCTGCACATGCTAACTGCCGTGAGGCCAATTTATCTCATCCTGTTTAGGGAGCCAGAATATCTCTGCGACTCTTATTACTTTGCTTCCCCGTTCAGCCTCTCCCTCTTTCTATCTGCCCACGTTTAGATCTCCGACTCTGTGTCTCCATGTCTACAAACATACACAGCGCTCAAGGCTAATTCCAGGCCTGGACAACGCTTGTGACCCACGACAACATTTGAGTGTCTTCGTGCATGCATGGATACATACTAGGACGGTTCATGCAGTTCACGGTATGGGGTCACGGTGTTCGGTTCGGGACGGTGGTAAACGTTATTTATGGTACAGCAAGGAGGCCAATTTCAATTTGAAAAGCTCAGGCCATCAACAAAAAGTGCATCAGGGCAGCCAGACCTTTTTTAAACATGTCTATTCCCTGATATTTAAAAAATAATATAAAAAAAACACAGAGGCTAAGGCCATCAACATAAATGAACCAAACACACTGTTTCAAAACAACACTGCTCTGTTCAGTCTGTTTTCATGTTCTTCTGCTAGAAGATGAATTTGTCCACATTCAGCAGCCCTGGATGTCCATCCGTCTAGTCAGAGCTACGTGGTCTGTGCTGGACAGTTCTTTCACAATTCCTGATCGTATCTGTTCATACATATCTGGGATTACTGTGTAGCTCATGTGTCTGCTAGACGGCAAATTATAGCGCGGCTGAAGTACCCGAATCGTATACTGAAATCCAGCGTCCTCCACTGCATAAGGCTGAATACCTTTGGCGATAATCATCTCCAGTGTTTTGGTTGAGTCTGTGTGTAGAATCTGTTTAAATACTTCTGGGAGACAAAGTTGCTCTTTCTTCTCCGACTCTCTCCTCCTTGTTCTCTCAACGTACACACCGGAGGGATGTCTCCGTAAGTGATTCATCATATTGTAAGTATCGCCGCCAGCGTAAGCCACACGTGTTGCACAGTTACTGTCATACGTAACACCAAATCTGTAATGCTCCCAGACAACAGAGCGAAACGACGCCGATGAATCCTCTACATGTCGCCATTTCCTTAATGGAATGACAGCCGTACTCTGCGCTTCATCAATGTCTCTGCCAACTGAGAAGTTTGAGAAGGGAGGAGGCTGGGTCACACATCATCGACGCCTCGTATCTTTGGCGGTACAACACGTGCTCAGTAAAATCTGGTCCGCCCTCGCCGAAATTGAGCCAATAACAACACTCGACCGCAGCTTCAGTTACACTGCGCATGTGTGATACCTCGTATTCCTGTCCCTGCCTCTTTAGATAGGCCTTGATTTATAGTGTGACAATAAATGCAGTGAAAAAAATACACAATCGGCCTCATAACTTATTTCAAATAAACCAAACGACACGATACGTGACCAACCGTGTCTCGTGAACCGAACGGTTACCCGAACCGTGCCCACCCCAATACGTATGTCGTGATGCTTCAGCATTTTAGCGGCATTTGCTGTAGTGAAGGATCCATCCATCTTACAGGGTGGATTTCTTCAACTTCAGGTCAGTACCTATGACAGCACGCTTCCACTCTAAATGATTCTCAGTGAAACCAGCCCTTAAGATATCTATGTGTGCGCCAGGCCTTGGCTCAACATTTATGTCCTTGATCCTGTAGTTAGGTCTGTCTGGCTCTGCGGCGAGCTTTTATCGCCATGCTTTCAACATTAAATGGAGATTAAAGTAAAGACACAAGCAGAGCCTGCAGATCAGCTGCTGGCTACCATGTTGATTCCAGCAAAATACACTTAGCTGAATAGAAGTGTTGGAAATAGACCCGAAGTTGGCTGTGAGATCCAGGAAAAACCTCCAACGGGGAGGATGTGTTCTAAATGTCACACTCTCAATGTGCTTCATTCAAAGCTCCTTACTGTTAGTTTTATTTGCAGATTTTAATTAACCGCTGCACCCCAGGGAAGTGTACACTTCGGAAAGCTGCAGTAATCACTTGTGTTTACAATGCTGTTAGTTCTGTCAGTGCTTAGCCCCGGGATGTTCTTGGGTCTAGACTGAATGTGCAGCATCCAGGCTCACTGTGCTTCATCGCTTGTCCCGGGCTACCGGAGGTATAACTGTTGAATTCATTTGCTGAAAATAAAGTAGAATTAGAATGAAGAGTAGACGTCTAGAAACACAACCAAATGCTGCAGCTCCTGATCAGATAGCTCCAGCCGTCGTGTGTCAACAAAACCACAATTATCAGCGTTGGTTAAAATCACGATTAATTGCATGATTGTCCATAATTAATCGTGGTTAATTGCAATTTTGTCTGTTTGATTTTGTCTGTTCAATATATATCTTAAAGGGAGAGTACTGAGAGTTTTCAAGTATTTGACACTTGATGCTGAATACTTATAAACATAATGCAAACGTACAGTATGTATTTATTACTAGAAATCAGTAAACAGCTGTGACAGATATTGGCCAGAAACCCTCACAGGTTCTGCATTTACCGTAAAAAATATGCTCAAATCATAACATGGCAAACTGCAGCCCAACAGGCAACAACAGCTGTCAGTGTGTCAGTGTGCTGACTTGACTATGACTTGATCCAAACTGCATGTGATTATCATAAAGTGGGCATGTATGTAAAGGGACTCGTGGGTACCCATAGAACCCATTTACATTCACATATCTGGAGGTCAGAAGTCAAAGGACCTCTTTGAAAATGGCCATGCCGGTTTTTCCTCACCAAAAGTTTTAGAGCGTTACTTCCTGTGTGACAAGCTAGTGTGACATGGTTTTGGCACCAATAGATTCCTGAGGTTTTCTACTTTCATATGATGCCAGGATCAGGATCTTCACTACCTTTAAAACTGAGCCTGCTACAACCTACGTAAGATTGATATGGCAAGTTGCATTAATGCGTTTAAGTGGCATTAAAACAAATTTGTGGTAATGAGTTGTTAACTTTGACAGCCCTAGTGTTAATATCACAGTGCAAACGACGTCCTAGAAAACTAGAAAAACCATAATTGTCATATACCGTATTTATTTGACTGAACATTTCATCCCGAACAAAATCCCAAAGTTTACAGCAGCTGATGTGAAGTTCTCCACCCAGCACCAGTCCTGAGGCTTTACTCATTCTACAGAAAGTTTTAGTCTAGGCCTGAGGTTTTAAACTGCTCTCCGGGGAGGCCCTAGGGAGAGATGTGAGGCAAAGATACTGCGCGAGGTGAAAGGAACAGGTGAGTGCCGGTTGGTGTTACAATTTCGATTCTGAATCGGAAATCGATTGGAATTGGCTTCCGATATGGACCGTCAAAATCCAAAACATGATCGTCGGTTCTCCCAGAGGAAAACGCCGACACTTCAGAAACAAGACAGCATAACTTACCAGCAGACTGCACATGAATGATGACAGAGAAACGATTGAACTGGGAAATCCACTTGCATCAACATGTCGTTGACAGAAAAATAAATCCAATTTGTAGGCTGCAGAGGATTTAGAAACTGAAACTGTTTGGTGATTTCAGCCACGGTCACGCTATCTCCACTTAAAATCGATTTGTGCGTCGACATCGCTTCGTACGGTAAAGCAGAGTTTTTAGAGATAGATAGATAGATAGATAGATAGATACTTTATTGATCCCAAGTTGGGAAATTGTGGTGTTACAGTAGCAGGTTATCAGCACAATATACAAGAGAGAATATACACAACTATGTACACATAAAAAAAGGGAATATGCACATCTGTACGAAGTGTGAAGTATATACAGAGAATCTTGTTATAAAACTAATCTAATTCTAAGAAATGTAAACATTATACACTATAATAATAATAAGATAATAAAATAATAAAATAAAATTATAAAATAAAATGATATGATATGATGATATAGTATATAATGTAATGTTGTATAACATAACATGATATATATCTATGTATGTATGATACATGATATGTATGTATACATGATATGTATGTATGATACATGTAATATATATATGTGGAATAGATATATAGAGCTGTGGTATAATAATATAATACAATATACACGGCAATACACAATATAACATAATCTAATATGTATAATGCTCTATAATACACCTAACCAACAGTAGCTGGGGGTCTATTAATCGTACTAATATATAAAAAAATATAGAAGAAGTAAAGAATAACACTCTATATATACAGTCAATGCTCGTTATGCTCGCCATGGTGTAAAGCATATGGGCGACGACGGGGTCACCGTGGCACGTTCAGGTGTACCTTGTAAACTCTGAGAAGCTCTAGCCATTGTTGTAAAGCACACTCCTGCCATGTAGTGGATCTTGTTTTTGTTAAAAGTGTAAATGACAGTTTTCGGGGCATAAAACCAATGATCTGTTGATGTTGACGAATCGAGACTCCATAGCCTAACAATGGCTTGTTTAAATCGAAAATCAAATCGGGACCTTACAGCTGAAAATCAAATCGTGGATTTGATTTGTGAAGTGACCTGCACCTCAGTGTCAGAATATGAAAACCCCTGCTTGAGCTTAAGCGTGCACTCTGCAGATGTACTGTATAGTGTTTTATCTGCCCCTCTGTTTTCTTTTGTAAAAATGAAACATAAAATATCTCTATCACAGCAGAAAGTAAATCCCTCACACAGCTGGTCTCTCAGTCATTTATTTACACCTTCTGCTGTCAGGAAGCATTCTGAATTATTTTCTGTGGCTGTTATCATTTATAACTTTTCTTTCTTTTTCGTTTCTGTCTTTTGGAGCTCTGCATCATGACACTCTGTGACACTAGTGATTCTTGGCTGCCTGACAGATGATTCAGTCTGTTCCGGCACTAAGAAAGAAAGAAAGAAAGAAAGAAAGATATTCCTTTATTAGTCCCACAGTGGGGAAATTCAGTTTTACACTCTGTTTTTCACACAGTACATATACATGTCAATGGAGAGATGTCAGAGTGAGGGGGCTGCTCCTGAGAAGCACCCAGAGCAGTTGGGGGTTTGGTGCCTTGCTCAGGGGCACCTCGGCAGTGCCCAAGAGGTAAACTGGCACCTCTCCAGCAACCAGTTGGTCTTGGTCCATGGGGGACTTGGGGGAACTCCGCGTCCTAACCCAAGTCCTTACGGACTGAGCTACTGCCGCCCCAAGCATCGCGGGGGATGCTTTCCACTCATTTTGAGTCGTCGGGAATTCATTTTCGTCTGTAGCAGTGAAACACACCAGCCGGAGCTGACGGGAGAGCTAGCGACAGACTTGGCAAAGTTAATGGACGTATATGCGTACGACTATCCGGTTTTCAGTATAAGGTGTTAACAAACTGAAGATACAAAACACATATATGGAAATAACAGAAGATTGGATTATATTCACCAGAAGCATAAACATTACAAGTCCCTTATAAATTCTAAATACCAGTAAGGATGATGTCTTAACTGATATACATGACCCTCTGAGTACGTGCATGCTGAAAATGAAGCATTTTCACTGCATTTAGATATTTTCCAAAGTAAAAGTGTATGATCCAACTTTTTCCCACATGTGCAGTGTAAAAACAGGTAACGAAAATCACAATACATATTGAATCGGCACCCAAATATTATGATATCAGGAGATAAATGTCTATTGCTCTGAGACTTCTATGTGTTTTTATCTGCTGCTCTCTGCTCTCTAGTGATCATAGTAAAGAGTCATATAATATTGTTGTAGCCCGGGGGGGTAGTAGATCACACAGCAAGACACACAATAATACTATGGTAAATACTAGGCAAATGCATACACACACAAATGAAGGGCGTGCACGGTCTGCTGGGTCAAACCAATATGATCAGGTCAGAGCAGCGATAACTTGGGGTCAGTGGAGGAGAGATGTGGGGAGAAAACTGAACAAAACAAGAAGGATTCAGAAAAACATGGAACAATGAGAAAGAAACGGCGACGATCAACTGCGTGAAATGTATGTCATTGTGAGCATGTTTGCTAGCATGGCTGCAGATTTTTCTAGTCTTCTTATACCTCAAGTTTCAATGTTGAACTCTGTACAGATAAAATGGATGCAAGATGTAAATTAAAACCAAAGTTAAAGATAAATAGACTGATGGAGCAAAGCGACATCATGTCTTTATCACGTCATTACTGGATTTAAGCCAGAAATGCAGATAAAAAGTGGGGTTGTCGGTGTTTAGCCCAACTGAAGCCTCTCCCATGTGTTAAGGGTGTTGAATTGCCACGCTGTCCAACAGAAAAATACGAATGGTTTTCTGTAGAGCCGGCTGTTGTGAGAGTAGTGTCGGTCATTGTGCGCAGAGCCGGTGCTTATTGTGTGTGTGTATGAGGGAAGTGAGTGGTGAAGCACGAGAGAGAGAGTGGCAGCGCTAAGAGCAAATAACATTTTTGACTCCAACCCAACCTGTAGTGGGCTACCGTACAAACCAACACATGCTCGCTTCCCACTCGTCGGAACCCTGTGCTTAGTCAGTTCCCCTCGGCATCAGGTATCCCTCTTGCGTTACTTTTGGACGGATGGTGTGTCAATGTACAGCTTAGTGTCCTTTCAAAATAAACGTCCATTTTCACTGGAAGTTTGATTTAGGCAACTTAACCACTTAGGAAAAAGTCATAGTGCTGACGTTCACTAGTCACCGACTAGCGACTCGTGTGACTCTCGGGAGTGACGATACCGACAAGTCACGTGACTAAAGACTGACTTGACAAAATAAGTCAACGTTAGTTGTAGTTTCACACAGGACATGAACATCGGTCTCCTGGTTGAAAGTCCTGTTTGTTTGACCTGCCCGCCCACCATGAACAGTATCTCACGCTATTCATACTCCGACCGTTGAATAAAGCCGTGGCCGGGTTTACACAGTGATGTCTCCGTAAGTGATTCATCATATTGGAAGTATTGCCGCTAGCATAAGCCACACATGTCGCACGGTGCTTACACACAGTTGACGAGCGAAACGACGCTGGCGTCCACTCGCCATCTCCTATCTCGTCATTTCGGAATGATAGCCGTACTCTGCACTTCATTAACGTCTCTCCAAACTGAGAAGTTTGAGAAGGAAGGAGACAGGGTCAATCGTATCTTCGGCGATACAACACATGCGCGGTAAGATCGGGTCCGCCCTCGCTGAAATTCAGCCAATAACAACGCACGACCGCAGCTTCAGTTACACTGCGCATGTGTGATACCTCGTACTCCTGTCCGCCCGTGTCCCCGCCTCTTTACATAGGCCTTAATTTCTAGTGTGACAATAAATGGGATAAAAAAAATACATAATTGGCCTCATAACCTTTTTCAAA
>CAMQGK010000308.1:10215000-10355000 GCA_947000775.1 Pterois miles | reverse complement strand
ACACTTTCTCTCCACCTCCCTCTGTCTCGTCTGTCTTTTCTTTCGGCGTTGTGTCATTCTTCCCTTCATCTCTCTTTCACGTTCACTCTCTCCTCCTTGTTCCATATATCTATCTCTTGCTCTCTCTCAATTTGACACTCTGTGCATTGTGTGTGTGTTTTGTGCATGGGCTAAGGGCCCATGACCTAGTTAGAGACTCACCACCTAATTCATTGTGAAATTGGCTCTGTTCTCCAAAGACAGATGGGCTCGATGAGGTTACTACTCACACTACTCACACACACACATATACACACACTTCCCATTAACATGAGTTTGCAACGTAAATAGAAAGCGAGACAGGGACGTGGCGGGAGACGGAGAGGAACAAACAACAAGAACAGAATATCCCATTGTTGCTCGGGGAGTTTGTGAGGCATAATTAATTAATTTAAAAGCAAGAACTCAGGCGTCGTTCGCATTTAAAACGTGGGCCCATTGCTGTAGCAGGTGCAACACTTTTTACTGTGTTACACTTCAGAAAAGTGCAGCAGTCGCAGGTTGCCATGACGTCAAACTGTTTCTGAATAACACAAACCGAGAGGGTTTTGTGAAAATTCACACCTAAAGGTGTTAAAGTTCAGAGAAAGTGGTTTTCTCAAATGCACCCAGATGCAGTTCGACAGCGTGCAGGTGTGGAGGGGTAAATGCCAGCTAACTGGTAAATGATCATGTCAGCCACCACACTCATCATCACTTCTATGACTCTACCATAGATGCAGTATAATATTATTGCACGTTGCATTCATGCATACATTTTAGCTATGTCTCTGAGAATATAAGTTGTCTCTGCACCCAGTTAAGAATGTTTCAAAGGCTAACTACATGATTATGTGTCCAGACAGGACTTATAATTTGTAGCAGGTAGTATATCAGAACCTGCCCACTGTCTCCATGCATTTCCTTGACTTAAATCCTCTTAAAATAACTGTCCTCGCTAAGTAAATGACAGTGATGTTCTCTTCTAGAAATACTTAATATGATCACAGTTTCCAAAGTGCATTTTCCTCCCGTAGTTGTGCAGATAGGATGGCACGGTGGTACAGTGGTTAGCACCGTCGTCTCACAGCAACAGGTTGCAGGTTCAAACCCGGTTTTGCATGCTGTGTGTGTGTTAGCGTGGGTTCTCCGGCTTTCTCCCACAGTCCAAAGACCTACAGGCTCCAAATTGCCCGTCTGGCTGTGTCTATGTGTCAGCCCTGTGATAGTCTGACGACCTGTCCAGGGTTTACCTCGCCTTCGCCCAATGTCAGCCCCCCTCAACTCTTAGTAAGAGAAGCAGTTACAGATGATGGATGGAGCTGTGCAAATAATGCCTGTCTCTCCACAGAAGTGGAGACACATTGTTATAATGCCACATAACCTATTATAGAGGAAGATGAGGTGCATGATTGGCCACACAGTGTTAGTGTTCAAAATCGCGTACTAATGTGCTGCGTGTGTACTAAGTACACACAAGTAATACATCTTCTGTCACCGTTGATTGAAAGTTGTTAATGACAAATGTAAATCAACATAATTTCTTCCAATCAATTTGATATTTTCTAGGGCTGTCAATAGATTCAAATATGTAATTGCGATTAATCACGATTGTCCATAGTTAATCGTGATTAATCGCATATTTTTTCTCTGTTCAAAATGAACCTTAAAGCGAGATATGTCAAGTATTTGATAAGAGTATTACTCTTATCAACATGGGAGAGGACTAATACTGTATGCTTGTTTCATGCATTGTACCCTCCACGTATGGTCCAATAGGTCCTCCAAGGTAAAGTTGTTTATATCTGCCCTCCAGGACTACACAGATCAGTGTATTAACACTTTGGGCGAAGGTGAGGTATACCTGGAAGGGTCTTCAGAGTATCACAGGTCTAGCACTATCACAAGTGTACAAACACTTATCTGATATGACAACTCGTTTTCACTCCCAGCTCAGCAAATACTGCCGTTTGGTCAGTGCCCTTTGGCATCGGAGACCAACGCAAAGAGGCACCCTTTATTGACGGTATGTGACGAACCGGCCTTTCGACTAACTCCACCGTAAACCCACCCAAGGTGTTATTTGATGGTCAGGCATAGCGAGAGCGTCTGTTCAGGGTGGGCGGAAGGGTTGGTGAATGGGTCAAACAAACAGGACTTTCAACCAGGTGACAGGTGTTGGTGTCCCACCACATAAAAGTAACGTTGACTTACTTTGTTATGTCAGTCTTGAGTCGTGACTGAGTCGTTTGTATTGTCAGTCCCGTGAATTGCTAGTTATTGACGTTATGCCAACCACGACCTTTTCCTGACCCTACCTCAGTGGTTGTGTTGCCTAAACCTAACTTCTTGTGAAAACAGAAGTTTATTTTGAAAAGCTGCTGCACGTATTTTGACACACAGTCCCAAAAGTTACACAATAAGGATACCCTTTGCGACGGTCCCTGATACTGAAGGACACCGACCAAGCGGTGGTATTTGACGAGTTGGGAGTGAAAAGATGTTAGATATGATGCCACTATTATTTGCCAGTGCCTTCCAAGGCACCAAAGCAACCTGTTAAGGGAACGATCATGATCACGATCAAGGGAACATTGTCAGAAACATGAGGCAACAGCTTGTTTCCTGTGTCAGCGGACAGCATTTTGTTGACCAAACCTTCCTTCCCGACATCCTCCTTATGCAAACTTTGTGGCCTTATAACAGTGTGACACTACTTCCTCCTCCCAACGGAAAATAGTCAGAATTCCTACTGCCGCCAGAGGACTTCACGTCGCTAAAATGCCATCGCATATTTTTGGGGTGAATTTACGAAATAGGCGATTCTCTGGTTTTTGTTGGGGGACAGTCTTGGATGGTCCCTGTATCATATGTCTCAAATGGTTTGGTAGAATATAAGTGGTCTGCAGGAGAACAAACTAATATTTTGAATAATTAGTAACTGGCTACACCTGTGACATGTTGCTTGGAGAGTCTCTCGATAGTACAAGGAAGGTCAAAATCGTTAATCCATGTAGTTGCTTCATCTCTTGTTACATTTGCTTGACCTGCAAAGGTTACAGCTCACATTGAGCAGCCTAATGTTGAACATGTCATTCAAAAATGATTTTTTTTCCCAACACATACAAACAGAACAGGCGTGATGGTTTGACTGGCTGTATAATATGGATTTTTCCAAGACATGTTTTGCACTTTACAAAGAAATATTATACCTGAAAAATCCTTGCGGAAAAGGCATTAACACATTGTCACATTCTTGTGATGATTAATGTGAATGTGTTTTTGACAAGTGTCCTCGAAATAACCTCAGTAATACATCCATAATGATGCAATTTTATGCCACCAGCAGCAAAATCTTTGTGTTATTTGGTTGGATAAAGACAGTTTGCTGTTAAAATTGTAAACAGCATTCAAACAGGCTGCGCTGAGGCATTTGTCCCTGCTGTTTTAGGATTATTTGGATTTGTTTTGTTTTTTTTATTGGATAATACAGTGGAAAAAGACAGACAATGGCAGACTAAGAAGAAGGATAGCAGACAGACAGCACCGATAGTGTGTCCTTGAACTGATAAATCCTAGCAATGGACTTTGGGTTGTATACTCCCTTATCACACATCCCAATGCTTTAGTTTTAATTTAATCCAGTCTAACTACAAAGACGTACAGTAATACAAAATGGGTGGTGCTTTCACAAACATATTTCTACCGTTTGAAACTGGTCTAAAGTATGTGAGTTGGCTAAATAGTTTGTTGGTTTCTTTCAAATACCAAATGTGATCAAACTAGGGGAAAATGGGAATAAAAAAAAAAAAGCTGGTTAAAGTTAAAGATGCACAAATCTGTCTTTTTCAGTCCCATTATCGATAATGTTACCTTATATACAGTAGTTTTTATGCATGTAAAAGGTCTGCAAAGCCCAAAGTCCATGCCAAAGGTAGAAACTGCTCCTGAAACTCCAGAAACACCTCGCTTCAAGTCCCGCCTTTTCTCCTGTAACGTGGTGATGTCACCAAGTAACACTCCCGCATAATACTTGCTTAGAGGCTAGTTTGGCCCGCCCTCAAACAAAACTAGTAAGAGTGAAAGCATTTTTTTTGAACATTAAAGCGTTTAAATACATTCTAGTAGAAACCCAAAATACAAGTTTGCACCTGAAAATGAGCACGATAGGTAATCTTTAATAAAAATGCTCCCAATCTTGCGTATAGCACATTTAAAGATTACCACAGTGGATGTTCTTCAGCAGCCATGAGCGCACCAAGCATTATGTAGACCATGACCATGTGATATGATATGTCACTTCCTGTCCGTTTGTCCTGGAGACACTGAGACACCAGGCAAGGTAGTTTAGGACGATAATGTCAGTCAGCTTCAGCTGTTTAAGGGCTGAAGCCTCTAGTTGTGGTGTCGAATCCAGGGGACACAGCAGCCTTTTTACATTCTGTGTGTATTTTAGGAGTTTTATTTTTATTGGCTTTTGTTTTTTTGGTGTATATAGTGTGTTTGTATGGGGTGGGGTGCATTTGGTCCATCCTTTGTTGCTTTTTTTTCCACTTGAAACAAGATTCAACATGATTCAGCCACTGGTCTGGAAAATAAGGGAGTCTAGAGGTACATTATGTATTCACATGCACAAGTTTAATTTGTCCATTGATGTTGAAGAAGGGCACAAACACATGTTTTTTCACCTACACACACACACACTTGCTCAGATTACAAATCCAAAGACCATTGATGTTAAGTTTCCTTTCCCTGTGTCTGCCATTTGCTCTCACACACACACTGAAAACCCAGTGGTCAAGTTAATTGCATTAAACAGCCTTAAGATGCAGACCCTTCTGTCTCTCACACATCGATACCTCTGACAGAGGCAAGCAAAGAAAAACAACAAAAAGGACAAAACAAGAAGAAAAGACTGATGCAAAAAAAAAAAAAAAACTAGAAAAACAAGTTGAGGATAAAAAAAAAAGTGGAGCGATTATGCAAATTGGTTTACGCCAGGTTAGCCATACTGGGACATTAATAACAAACTTTGTTTACTCTGGGTAGACTTTGACAAACTTTATCCAGAGCTTTATTATCTGTTGTCTACAGAGAAAGGTTCATAATCTGTTTCCTCACAGAGAAAACCAATATGCGGAGAATAAAATGAGTTTCAGAAGCAGAAACCTCATTCACAAGTTACGTAAATGATCTAAAAGTAAGTTTTAAGAAGTCTTCAAGGAGGTTAGACACAGTTCTTTGAGGTGTTTCATAATGCAGTGACAGGTCTGAGGTTGGGGGTCAAATGTCGACCTTCAAAATAAGAACAACAGTGTTCCACAGTACGGTAATAATGAGAGTCCAATGTTTTCCCACCTTTAATCACAGTGATGGTAACTTCATATTAATGACTGCTACCTGCATATAATTTCATTCTGCCAAGAATAACAAGAGGAACCATCCATTCTGCAGCCCACTGTTGCACATTATCACTCAAATACATAACTCACATCTTCACCAAAATAGTATTTTAGTATGTCTGGTTCCCTCGTCTGGAAGTCAGTGGGTTTTCTGAATGGGTTTGGAGTTAGATGCACGAAATAAGGTCTGCGTTAACAGAAGCGTAAGAGATTTTAACATTTTGTTCTACGACATTAAATACATCAATAATATAAACACCCCATGTGTGAATTTTGTAGCCTTTATGTGTCTTAAAGGAGCAATATGTAGCATTGACAGCTAGTGTTTAAAATGGATAACAGCAGTTCAAATTCAAAACATTACAGCTGTGGTCTGTCCCCCCCGGGTGTGACTGACAGCAGTCAGTTTGAAGGCTACCTTCTAGACACGACCCCCTCTGGCCAGCAGCCGTCAGAATCACTTCATCGGCTGCGTGTCAAATACCGGCCGTCTTGACAACCAGCTGCACACGGACCACGGAGAATTGTGTCGAGGTTTTTCAGGTCGGGCGGACTCTCCTGTTAACGTTATCTCTGATGATCCGGTTTGTGATCATCATTCTGATGATTCTGATGATCCAGAATGCTGTGTTTGTGTGCCAGTTGGTTTCATATTTGGCAAGACGGTGTTGAAATGGGCAGTTGTCGGGATGACACCGGCTAAAACAAAAACAGACACTCCGGACCGTAATGGAAATTTCCGAGGAGATGCTCACTGTAGCATTGTTGTCGGAGAAGCTAGCATGTTTCCTTACTCTCTGATGACATATCATGGTTATTTTCTGATTTGTTATAGTAAATATCTTACATATTAGTCCTTTAAAAAGGCGTTCGCTAACAAGTGGCTAAGTGAGACTGCTAAACATCATCATGTCGACTCACCCTCATGCAACCATGATGTAGTTCATTTTTTGTTCATATTGTACTTATTTTTACTTTTGATTGCATTTACGCTTCAAAAATCAGAAATGTGGTGTTCATTTGTGAATATCTTGCTGAACAAAATATGCAAGTATCATAAATGTGTTTGCCACAGAGCTTATTTTCTGCAATAATGCAAAACTCAATGGAGGAATCCCGTTGGCTTTTTGTCGAGGGAAGCAGGGTGATGCTATCTTCCTGGTTGGCCAACAAAATATAAGCCTGTACCGTGGTGGATGTATTAACGTCTCTGTTCCCAAACAACCGGCTATCGGCCAGCAGCTAGCAGTGCTAGTAGCATGACATCAACATTTTAATGTAGTTGTAGGGTATTTACCAACACACAGGACACAACCTGTTATACATCCATGGTTTGTGGTCTATTATCTACTCTGGAGATCACTGACATGAAAAAGATTGATTGTTCTCAAATCTGTGTGCTGGATTTTTCTAACTACCATATTTTTCGCACTATAAGGCGCACCGGATTATAAGGTGCATTAAGCGAAACAAAACGGTCAGGTAAGTCAAACTTTATTCAATTCATTTAATAACTCAATAACTTCAGTAACTCTCAACATTTTTACAAAACGATACACTCACTTTTCAGTTCATTTCTCTTCCACAAATCCATCAAATCCTTCATCATCAGTGTCTGAGTTAAACAGTTGGGCGATTTTAAGTGCGCCTTATAGTGCGAAAAATCCGGCATTTATGTCCATTGCTCACTTTATGCTCCTCTGGGAAATGACCAGGCAACAGATTTAATAAATAAGTAGTTATAATACTATGCATATTTATAATTATTGTTCAACACAGGCCATTTTGGTGGAGACATTGAGTATGAAAATAGAGCAGGAATAATTTAGTTTCACTTTTGTGCAGCACTTCGTAGGTGGACGTTTTACCGGCGTCTGCTAGTCGCCTTCAGTCCAAAATGGTGGCGGCGTAGCTCTGCTGCTGGGCGCTGATGTTGCAACGGAACAACCAATTAGCTTTCACTTCTTATCAGTATACGTTATTTGACGCTACTCAGAAGTACAGGGCGGAGGGGTTAACCGTTAACTGGACTGTGCCGAATATTTTACGTTTCTTATTTGAGTATGGAGACAAATAGACGAAACTACACTATTAAGACGGAGTGTGTTGATAAGTCCTTTGCATGGGAGACATTTTGACATCTCACAGCAGAAAAAGCATAGGTGTAGATAATGAAGTGAACAATGTCACACTGTCATGGCTCACTGGAACACTTGAATAGAAACTATTGTTAATGGAATTAGTAACACCTGTGCTTTTCCTGCTGTGACAGGTCAAAACGTGCGCTGTGAACACGACCCCTTAATGAGCTCTCGACGTGTATTGTTGAAGTTTTTACTGAGCATTTTTCCTCTGCTTCCAGCCTTTGTACGAAGCTACCATGTCCTGACTCCCATCTCTCTCTGAGAAAGAAAGCAAATAACCATATTACCCAAAATACTGAACTATTCCTTTAAAATGTGTTTAAACTTCAGCCCTCGAGATGTTCTAGATCTTCCCTGTATGGGAAGTCTTGTTCATGAAACCAGCCTCAAAGTGAGTTGACTGGTTAATACTCTGGCCCTGTCTGCTGACTGTACATCATTCACTAGGCAGAAGTAAAACCATATAGGCCTTTTCTACTGTAGATTTTGACAGGTGTAATTAATAAATTATTTCCGCATTTCATACAGGTGTTCCAGTTCCAGGGCCGGATCGCTGTCAGGGCTTACTGGGACACCGAAATAAAACAGAGCCCATGTTACTGTAGTTCCACCTGTGCTTTCGCTGCTGTGACAAGTCAAGAAGTCGGCTGTGAATCAGCCCATCGGTCTTCTGCCTCCTCTTGGGGCCTGTTGGGGCAGAAAAGGGAACATTGTGTCCCTAGTAGGGTTCTCAGTTAATTAAAATATTTCATCACGATTGTGCATTGTAAATTGTGATTAATCACAAATAAATCACACATTTTTTATCTGCTCAGAATGTACGTTAAAGGGAGATTTACCCTCACAGGATTTAGCATAAAAATATGCTTCATAACATGGCAAACTCAAACCCAACAGGCAACAACAGCTGTCAGTGTGCTGACTTGACTTGCCCCAAATTCCATATGATTATCATAAAGTGGGCATGTCTGTAAAGGGGAGACTCGTGGGTACCCATAGAACCCATTTACATTCACATATCTGGAGGTCAGAGAATTTTGTGTAACTTTGTAGCATTATTTAAGCCTCCTTCATGAAAAGCTAGTATGACAAAGTCGATACCGATGGATTCATTAGGTTTTCTAGTTTCATGTTATCGTCCCTCTAAACCACGTGTCAAACTCAAGGCCCGCGGGCCAAATCCGGCCCGCCACCTCACTTGATGTGGCCCGCGAGGGCTTGCAAAGAATATGGAATGCATATCATTCAATTTTATGCCGCTTCACAGAAGTACCGTGTCTTTAAACTGCATGTCCCACAATGCATCTCGATTTTGTGACATGCGCACTGTAGCGTCTCAGTATCAGCGGTTTCCAGCAGCAGCGCTGTGACGCCTACTTCGCGACTTAGTCACTATATTTAGCCAGTTTTCAGACCCCTCTAGTGAGTCTTTCAGAAAAGAAATTAGCAACAAATTTAACGAGTTTTTCTGGTGTTATGGAGACTTTTGGAGACTCTCTCATGAAAGCAGGTATCGTTCTTCCTCTTCTCAATGAGCAGCGGGTGCTGCCGTGGACCCCTCCCCGGTCCCAAAGCTCTCATAGGGGGCCCGGTCCTCGTCAGCAGTCCCTCCTAGCTGCAGTCAGAACTGTTCACCCCTCCGCATCCAGACTGAATGAATCCCGCCTGCACAATTTAAAAAAAGTAACTTTTTGTCTTCAGAGCTAGTTATTAAATATATTATTACTAAAACTAATACTAATCAAATTCAGGCAATTTTATAAAATGATCTAGAGTAGATATATTTATATAGTCTTACAGTTACAACCGGCCCTTTGAGGGGAACCATGATGCTGATGTGGCCCGGGATGAAAATGAGTTTGACACCCCTGCTCTAAACCTTCAAAACTTAATTAACAACACTAAACAATGACATATATTGTCAGAAACAGGTACTGCATTTAGCATATGAAAAATGCTCAAAATGCTCAAATTGTAGTTTGTGGCGTTAAAACACATTTGCATATTTAACGTGTTATTATCACATTAAGTTTGACAGCCCCAGTCCTATCCATAACAAAATACTCATTCAAGTATGGCGATTAATAACAGTACACAGGTGGATTACACTCAAACGTACTAGAGCTCTGTACCAGGCCCAGTTGGAGCGTTAATTCTCTCTACCACTGTATCAAGTATTCCATCCATTACAGGTAGGGCTGGTAGTAAATACACTTTTGTTCAATTTCCTGAAATTTTAAGTAGATCCGATAGCAATCAATAAATCAAATCGGTTATGTGTTGCTGTCGTAGGACTGTAATGAACTCATCCAATCATTTCATTCAAATGAAATGACTGGACGGGCTACCTGCCTGCCTGCCTGCTTGCATGCACTCTGCCCGTGCACTCATTGCTAGCTCGACAGCTGTGAGTACTCACAATAGTCATGTTAATGATAATTTTGGGGGAGTGGCTTTGTGTACTTTACATTTAAGTGTAATCATAAACCAAATACAGTATTATTAAATCTATAACAGTCTTTCAAACAGCAATTCAAAGTCCGTTTTTTTTTTTTCTGAAATCCATTATCCACAGCCCAGACTGAGTCTTTTATAAAAACAGGGAGTGGAGGGAGATTCAATTATTTTATCGGTTCTTGTCATGTAGTTTAATACTCCTCATTGAGATTCAGATGGACACCTCCTCTCCGCTATTACCTCTATCTCTCTTCTTTTGCATTCTCTGTCCATCCTTTCATATTCGTTCCTACTCCTCTTTCCTCTCAGTCCATCTCTTTTCCCCGGTCATACTTCCTCTGTCTTCTTTCTTTCTCTGTCCTTTATCCTGTTACCTTTTCCTCTTTGTCTTCAACACAACTCTTCTGTCTTTGGTGTCCTTCAGCTCTTCCTTGGATGTCCCCTCTCCTCCTTTCCTCACAGATTTAACTGGCAATAAAAACAATATCATGTCTGTCTTTGTGTGTGTTTGTGTCCTCACAATCTGTCTCACTGTCTCATCTCTACGCCACCTAAAGACTTCAGTGTTTTTGGTGCTAGCCGTACCAGCTGGCTCATTTTTTGAAGCAAAAT
Organism: Pterois miles; assembly: GCA_947000775.1. NCBI lineage: Eukaryota > Metazoa > Chordata > Actinopteri > Perciformes > Scorpaenidae > Pterois > Pterois miles. Next base: position 10,344,367 of record CAMQGK010000308.1, on the reverse strand, counting down.
TCATCTTTCTCGTTTAATGAGTATTCGCTTTTATAAGGAAGTACTTTCATTCATGCCTCTGTGTTCATGGTTCGTATTTGAACTTGGAAGTGGAATAGAGCATTTATCTTTATTTAGAGTTGAGTTTTTTTTTTTTTTATATCTAAAATACAAGCTTCTTTCAAAATGAAAGAAAAATGACCAAAGTCATAAAGTTTGTTTTAATCCATATGTTCATAAGAAACAGCCTAAAACGCTGAATGTTGAAATTATTAAAAGATATTTTACACATGGGTCAGGTAGACAAGTTGCTGAATTTGGTTATAAATTTGTGCCAAATTTTATTGGACTCGAATGAACAGCTGTCGAGAACACGATTAATCGCAACTAAATATTCCAATCGATCGACAGCCCTGTAAATTACATTTCAAGGGGAAAGTATTTTCTCCCAGATTCCGGTTGCAGTTTTGAACATGATTAACACTGTAAACTGAAAAAAAAAAAAAAGCCACAGAATTACTTGGATGTGTTTAGATACTAACACTACTTGATTAGGTTTAGTAAAAAAAAAAAAAAAATAAATAATGGTTTGGCTTTAAAATAAGAGCATTTGTGACGTTATTTAAGTTCCAGACGGAAATTAAAGGTGCAGTGTGTAGGATTTGACGGCACGTGGCGGTGTGGTTGCAGATCGCAGCCATCTGAGTCCCCCTCCGCTCACTCCTCCCTTTCCAAGACTGCGATAACGTGAGCAACTCTGCGTAAAAACCGTGGTAACGCCGTTCGGCCGTTGGCCCTCAGGTAATCTAAAAACGTGAAAGTCCCTCTCTCTCTCGCCAGTTTTTGATTTGTTCATTCTGGGCTACTGTAGAAACATGGCGGAGCAACATGGCGGACTCAGTGAAGAGGACCTGCTCCCTATGAAGATATGAAAGGTTTATTTTAAGCTAACAAAAACAACCGTTCTTAGTTTAAGGGGATTGTATTATATGAAAACATGGTTATGCATATTAATTTCCATTTCTGCTTATAGATCCCCTGAAACGTTACACATTGGTCCTGTACGTTGAAAGTCCTGTGCTCACTCACACACACACACACACACACACACACACACACACACACACACACACACACACACACACACACACACACACACACACACACACACACACACACAGTCATCTTTACATTACTTTTGAGGACATTAAATTGACTTACATTCATTTCCTGGAGACTTACCTTAACTCTAAGTGTAACTGTTACTTACCTAATCCTAACCCTTACCCTAACCTCAACCTAAACCTAACCCTAAACCAAGCCCTCACCTTTAAATATTATGTTTTACATTATGGGGACGTGCATTTTGTCCCCAAAATGACGGCAAGTCCCCACAATGTGACTGTGATTTATGTTCCCATAACATGTAGTAATACACACACACACACACACACACACACACACACACACACACACACACACACACACACATACGTGTCACTCTCCCCTCCTTTTAATTACATCTACACATACAAACTCATTTATTTTCATCACAATAATTGGAAGTCACTGAGCTGATAATAATTCAATTATCTGATTATTGAAGTGTTTACTTTGCTTTAATTCCTCCTCAGAAGGTTTGCTGAGTGTGCTGCTTCATTCGAAACACCAATTTCCTTCACCACAGTTCTCCGCCGTTGGTCAATGAACAGCTACAGTCGAGCAATTAAAGGTTAAGTGCCGCAAACAGTCGGTGGCTCAGGATCAGCGCGTGACATTGCCGCCGCGTTAGCTCACGTGAAATCGGCGTGGGGGAGGAAAAAGCGGCGGTGTGATGTGAAATGTTAAGCAGAGGGAAAAAAAGTGGAAGCAGATAAAGAAAGATCAGATGCAATAGAGGAAGAGATAAATAGAGATGGGAGAGGCGAGAGCGACACAAATGAAACCAAACGTGTTGTAAAGCATGTCAGCGTAACCTTTTAGCGACCTGAATATCTGTGGCGAGGAACATAATCGGACTCAGAGTCATTTGTATCTTTGTAACTAGGGAGAGAGGACAGGGGACTCTCTCTGAGAAGGTTATTCCCTCTCCAGCCAGACAAATTCATCATGTTGCGCTTCCCTCAGTGTGTGTGTGCCGGTTTCATCCGTCCCTGTGTCCTAATATAAGTCTTTGTGTGTGATATTGTGCATCAGGCCTGATTTGGCCGGACAGTCTGACCAACAGTGATTTCACTTCTCTCTGCCTTTGCTTTCAATTTTAGTGTCATTCCATTCAATCCGTCTGCCTCCTCACTGCTTCATCATTCATTCATCATTTCACTTTTTTCCCATGATGCTTCAGGTGACTGTAAAAGAAGGTTACTGCACTAGAATCTTACATTAATACAGGATATTTTTGCAATAAGATGCTTTCTTGAAATGTTTTACTTGGTGTCCACACAGACAGTTAGACTCATCAGTGCTGCGTTGACTTCACATCAGAGACTGTACTGTATACTAGTTATCAAAATACACACTTCAAAATACTTTCTATTTATGACTTTACATGACTTTAAAGCTGCAGTCGGTAACTTTGAGCAAATATGATAAAAAGTTATACGCCTGTGACAATGTAGTCGGCGGTATGCAGCGCTCCACGTGTCCGTCCGTCCTTCCATCTGTCCCTCCAGCGGTCCGTCCGTCCGTCCTTCCGTCCGCTGTCATTTCCGGAGCAGAACTGGGAAGGTACTTCACTGACGAACTTTAAAAGTGGTATAATGATTGACAGTGTGGTTAGAAGTCCAGGGTGCCCAAAATTTTAGAAATTTTGGCCAAAAACTGATTTTTTTTTTTTCAACTTCAGTTTTGTTTCCAGAGCAACTTCAACTTCAAATTTGGTATGATGGTTGGCAGTGTGGTGTAGTTGTGCCTTTTGGGGGTTAGAAGTCCAGCCATCGTCAACCGCTTATCCCGTGGGAGGGGGCTGGAGCTTATCCCAGCTGGGATTGGGCGAAGGCGGGGTTCACCCTGGACAGGTCACCAGTCCATCACAGGGCACATAGAGACAGACAACATATAGACAGAAAACCATTCACACATCCACACCGGTCAATCTAGAGTCATCAATTAACCTAAAGTCCTAGAGTCAACAATTAACCTAAACTGCATGTCTTTGGGAGGAAGCCGGAGTACCCGGAGAAAACCCACGCTTACAACGGGGAGAACATGCAAACTCCACACAGAAGAGCCTCAAGTCGGGTTTGAATCTGCTGCTCTCTTGCTGTGAGGCGAGAGTGCTAACCACTGCACCACCGTGCACCCGGTTAGAAGTCCAGAGCACCCAAATTTCTTGAGATTTTGCCCAAAAAGTGACTTTTTTGACTTCTATTTTCTTTCCGGAGCAGAACTTGAAAACTATTTAACTTAGGAACTCTACATTTGGTATGATGGTTGGCAGTGTGGTGTAGTTGTGCCTTTTGGGGATCCAGGGTGCCAACATTTTTGAAAGTTTGGCCAAAAATGGTGACCTTTTTGACTTCTATTTTGTTTCCAGGGCAAAACTCAAAAACTACACTTTGGAACTTCAGATTTGTATTTTGATTGTAATTAGAAAACAGACAGTCAGAAATGAGGAGTCTCTAGAGCAGCTGTCAATCATTCGCGACCTCCAATCAGACTGTCAAACTAGGCATCCCTGGTCAAATCTGTTGTGTTTCCGGAAACATTTTGTTGTTACTGTTTAGCTGTAAAAATAGAGAGTTTGCTCCAGCTGGTGGTTGGTGCTCCATTTTGGCATGACTGTTTTCAACATGGTGGCTGCCAGGTCACCAATTCATGCCATATAATATTATTAAATTTGGTGAGCACATTCACACTCTACAGGGAATCAACCCACTCTCATGTGAAGGCATATAAATACCATGACACTACATAGATTCTGCATGTCATAGTATGCATTTTAGCATTTTGGCGTGTCATTTTTATGCTGCTTTACTTGTACATCACGTAAATAGCCACAGTTAGGTTTAGTTAAGAAAATCATTAATTTAGGTTCAGGCAAGAAAACAGCCTAGTTAGGGTAAGGGAAAACGTCATGGTTGGGCTTAAAAGATATGTAAAGTAAGAAAAACACATACAGACACGATGACAGCAATCATGTCACAAATATGAACAAAAAAAACGTGACGATCGTCACTAATTTAGCTGAAAAACAAACACCAGTCAACAACTGTCTCAAGCAGGGGTGTCCTGGTTTAAAGTCCAATGTTTGTTGGACCATCCACTTCGTCACCCGCCCACCATAAATGGTCCTTTTTGCTTGTTATTCTATGTCACTAACGCTTACTAAAGCATTTAGCTGCAGATTCTTTTCAGTACAGGACACATGGCGTGTAAATGAAATGTGGAAATCCAGAAAGACGTACTGCACGCTAAACGCCTTGCGCATTGTCGTTGCATTCATATGCCTTTTGGTGCGAACGGGCTGAAGGAATAAACCCTTTTGATTTTCATGACCGCATGGCCTTTCCTCTAGTGTAACACTGAGGACAATCTTTAGACTTTTAGCCCCACAGTGGTTCTCAGAATAGTGAGTCTCAATGTCTTATTTGCTCCATGTTATGGTGGTGAACACTGCAGCCTTGAGAGACCTTTTAGTCCTCTTAGTCTTATTATTATCTTTGACAGCCAACAGCAGGATTACCTTCAGTGTTTGTTTCCTGCATTGACACACTTCACACATACACTTTTACCTGTTGACACACCTAATAGAGGCTGTGAAACTCTCTCCTTTTACACTTTTAAACAGCACTAAAAGGCTGTCAAGTAGTCAATCGACACAGGATGGAAGACGCATTAGCCCGCTGATGCGTCTTTTGGCCACTGAGGGCCCCAAATTTCATTTTAGAATGCCGAACTGTGGAAAAACGTGACTGAAGGATATTTAATGCAGCATTTTTGTTTTGCGTTGTTTTGCCTTTATGTTTTCCAGAAAAAAATGCCCTTAAAGGAGCAATATGTAGCACTGACAGCTAGCAGTTGAAGTGGGTAACAGCAGTGTAATTTCAAAGCATTGGAGCCGTGGACTGTCAGCTGTCTCAAATACTCGCTGCCTTGACAACCAGATCTACACGGACCTCAGAGAGATGTGCTGAGGATTTTCAGGTCAGGTAGAATCTAATGTAATGTTATCTCTAGGGAGATAATAAAGTGTTAATGCAAATGCATTTTAACTCCATTCATCTCTTTAACGCAACGTGGGATTTTCAGGTTGTAGAGGGCTCAGTTTTAAAGGTCGTGTGAAGATACCGGTATCATATGAAACTAGAAAAACCCTAAGGAATCCTTTAGTAAACCATGGCAATCATGTCATACTAGCTTTTCATGAAGGAGGCTTAAATAAAGCTACGAAGTTACACAAAATTTTGATGAGGAAAAACTGTCATGGCCATTTTCAAAGGGGTCCCTTGACCTCTGACCTCAAGATACGTGAATGTAAATGGGTTCTATGGGTACCCACAAGTCTCCCCTTTACAGACATGCCCACTTTATGATAATCACATGCAGTTTGGGGCAAGTCATAGTCAAGTCAGCACACTGACAGCTGGTGTTGCCTGTTGGGCTGCAGTTTGCCATCTTATGATTTGAGCATAATGTTAAATGCAGTACCTGTGAGGGTTTCTGGACAACATTTGTCATTGTTTTGTGTTGTTAAGTGATATCCAAGAATAGATATATACATAAATTTGCATAAAATAAGCATATTTGTCCACTGCCATGTTGACAAGAGTTTTAAATACTTGACAAACGTCCCTTTAAGGTGCATTTTGAACAGATGAAAGATGTAGGATGAGGCGGCTGTGGCTCATGGTCACATGTTGGGTAAGATTCTTCACCCCCTGATGGCTGTACCATCAGTGCGTTAATGAGTGTTTAGATTTGCCGGAAACGTCTGCTATCAGTGTATGAATGGTTGCGTGGATGGGTGAATGCGCTATGCAAGTCCATTTACCAGGATTAATTTGTGATTAATTGCGATAAACTATGGACCATCGCGCGAGCAATCGAGATTAAATATTTGAATCAGTTGACAGCCGTACTTATCGATGTTGATCCAGTTTGCTAGCTTTCCTCCATGGCTGTAAAAGATGCTCCGGACCGGGATGGAAATTTCAGCGGCGTACATCCTGGCTCCACCATTGTTGGCAGAGAAGCCGCTATTTCAATTCAGCACGTTCCCTTAATCTCCGAAGACGAATCATGGTCTGCTATGATTTATTACAGTAAATATACTATATATTGTTTTTTTAAGGTTTGGAGAAGAGCTTACAATGCATTGTCAGTGTGCATTTCCCTATCAAGTACTCTGTGGTAAGTGCAATAAAAGGGACAGAAAGAAAAGCCCAGAGAGACAGAGTGAGGACCTTATGAAATGTGACACAGGTCATTAGACTGGACATAATGAAGCCTGTTTGCCTGCTACACACAGACTGTACAGTACAGGACCCTCTGCCCACCTCGCCCATTGTCTGAGTCCACCGAGTGAGACATTAGCTTAGATGACAGTGTGATTAATGAGTCGCCTATTAATTATAGACAATTACAAGTACCTCTCACTACCTTTGTCTCAGTCCTCTTCTTCTCTCATTCTGTCTAATGGTTTTTGTCTCTTCATACTGCAGACTAAAGTAAAGAGAGCATGCTGGATTTCATTAAAGTGACCAAGTGTTGGACAACTGAGATGAATTTGAAATATCAATGCTAGTTTTTGCAGGTTGATTTTACGAAGAAACATTTCAGACTCATTAAGCTTTTATTCAACAGACTGGTGTGTCTCTGTGCCAAATAGTGATTTTTCTGATCTGCATCTCGGATCTCCGTTCAGTCAAACAGCATTGGGGTTTCTGTCGGTGGGGCTTTGCCCCAAGATCCAACTCGGGGCCCCTCTATGTGGAGTTTGCATGCTCTCCTGTGTTAATGTGGGTTTTCTCCGGCTTCTCCGGCTTCCTCCCTTCCAAGGATAAGCAGTTACAGATAATGGATGGATGGATATATTCCGAATATTTTCACCGGCTTTATCTTGCCGTCAGACAGCCCTTTCTGACGGGGAACAGAACTGAAAGCAAAACTTATCTATTCTCACTTCAAAGCAGCCAGACTCTGTTGACCCAAACGGTACAGATAAGTTTCATTTCAGTTCACTTACCGGAAAATATTCTAAATATAGCACTATATCACTTTCTCCAAACACGGAGGGATGTTCCGACTACCATCTACTGTAGGCAGAGTTGGGACAATTTCCGGTTTTGGCGGTCCGGTCTGGTGTACAAGCTTATCATAATCGGTTTGATGTCATCATTTCTTGTCATTATGACACGTTGTGGAAAATTAAAAAGTAGTCGACATGACCAGCCATTTGCCGACAGCATCGTGGTGCTAAATCCAGCTTGTATTGAATTAGTAATAAGCAATATGACAAAGTGATTATCATGATATTATGTGTGTTTATTAACGGACTAATGGAACCACTAGTATCTGACAGGGAGTGCGTATCGGCTGAGCCCAGGCTGCTGACTTTGACATAACAAGTGCAACACGACAGAGGTAGCATTTCAGTAGTGGTGGGAAGGGGCTCTTTACTAGAAGTTTGTGTGTTTTTGGGGTGACCAGCCAGTTTTTTGCAAGACCGACGGTAATATTAGAGCTGTGAATGTAGCAGTGCAGTGTGTGTACAGTTTAAACTGTTGGTGAATAAATGCTGCAGCTCCTCTGGACCCGAGCTAAGTTCCTATGTCTTGCTTGCCAGCCACGTGCTGAAGTGAAGGGGGTTAGCCCCGAAGTTAGCCACAACTTTGGCTCAGGCTACCTTAAGATGGGCTGTTAAGGTGGATCAGCTATTCTCATTTTAGTGACAGGCTGCTCCTCTGAGATTTGGTGGAGCAGTATGCGGTAAAATTTGGCATACCGGTCCGATGTTGTCTTAATATCAAACCGGTTTGAAACTGTTTACACTGGCCCAACTCTAGATAATACACCAACTCATACAAGTAGTAAGTACCTCATACAACCCCACTTCAAAACACCCAAACTGTCCCTTTAACTGCAAATTGTTGGAATTCATTTGAGGGTATTTTCAGCAACAGTGCATCGTATTATAGTAAAAGGAACTCTATGTTCTCTCAATGTAATATGATTGAAAACCTCACATTCAGTCAGTTACAGCATGTCATAATAAATATGCTGAAAATGTTGGTAATGTTTCCAGGTTCCACACATGTACATGACCCTGCACAGTAATGACATGTACGCTGTGACCTATTCACTGTAAATAATGAGGTTAAAGCCTCCGCACACCCATTTTTCATCCACACAGGTGCTTTCGCTTAATGCCTGAGTCGACCTGGTGATGAGTCATGAACCAACAGGCCTGTTCTTTCACAGCAGACATTTCAACATGTGGCAGTAGGAAAAGCACAGGTGTAAATCAAATGAGGAGAGGATTAATCATCCAGGAGATATTGGGCTTTATATTCATCAACCTGGTGGTACAGAGTCAGGAACTCTGTGCCCAGCGAGTCTGTTAATTGGGGTGCTCGGGATCAGAGAGATTCATTATCATACGTTATAGGTGGGCGTATCAGTGGCCAATCACAATCACCATCGGTTTCATCCCCTTTCGTGACATCTCTTATAAAGTTAAATTCACATTTCCATCATGGTTTCCGCGCATGGTATTAATAATAATAATGCACAATTTTATTGGTCATGACAGCGGTCCGTACGATAACCGTCTGCTGTTAAATAAATAACTAATAATAAATGAAATAACAGAATTCAAAATGTGAAGAAGTCTAGTTATTTCTGATTCTGTTCATTTGGTGACGTTTGACAGTTTTACATGCTAAAATAATATCTGATGAGCTGGGAAAGAAATAGGTGCCTGTCCACATGTAAAGTAGGATTTTCAAAATAAAACACTTCAGAATAACCATAATTTATAAGCAGTAAATTGATAGTTTATTCAAATTTAGTTTATATAGTTATTTACTGTTAACAACCAATGAAATGATAATAAAATGTTTATTAGTAATTTGCTAAATTGTTATTTTAACAGTTTATTGTTGCATATATTATAACATTTTATATGCGAGAATTATTTACCCATGATTATAAAATGATTTGTAAACCTTTAAGAAACTGTTTGTAAAACATCTGCAACACTTTGTTAATGATTATGTTAATGATTATAAATGTCTGTAAATATTATTTAGATGGTTACCTGATGATTATAATACCTTGTTAAACAGTTAATAAATACACATAAGAATCTGTAAAAATATTCAGATAGATAGTTAATAATTTGTTAATAACTGGTTTCTGCTCCATCTATGTGATGTTTATAGATGTTTTACAAATTTCTTAAAATATTACAAATAATTTGCTAAATGTTGTTGTGTGTGCAACAATAAACGGCTTATAAATACTTTTCTAATGTAATCAGAATGTAATTATTATCCTGTCTTATCAGCTATATAGAATTTATTTTATTAATATTTCATATTACACAAACGATGTAATGATAAAATAACATGAATTACAGCATTTCTAATAATTACAACAATTATCATTTAATGGTTTGTTAACAATACAGTAACAGTCAAGTACATTTTGATCAACTATCAATTTACCTTATATTATATTTATGACCTTATATTATAAATGATGGTTATTATAACAGCTCTTTTAACTCTGATGACCTCTGCCACATCGTGCTGCTGATCACAGCGATGTAGTTGCCTGTATTATAATTAAGCATGTGGGTCTCCAGGCAACACTATTCACACTAATCTATGATTTTTCATGCGAAGTGTTGAATAATTAAATATCAAACATTAATGATGTGCGCGCAAGCATAGACGTTTCTATGGTTATTTCGCAACAGGCTGATGCTTGTTGCACAAAATGGAACCAGCTGATGTGCCGTGAGCAATTGTGACCTGATGATCTCCAGTTAGTCTGCAGATGGAAGAGATGCCTGTAATAGGGTCACCAGAGTAAAGGAACGGCCTCCAGGCAGGATGATTTGATCTCCCCTTCCTGCTTTATTGGGAGCTGTTGAGCTTCTGGCCAAGTATCCGAACCCTAATACTCTCTGAATGATAGGCTGATAGACTGATAGGATGTTGATAGGCTGCTTGAGTCTCATGCAGTAGAGCTGTCAAAGTTAACGTGATAATAATAAACGCATTAACACAAATGTGTTTTAACACGTTAACGCCACTAATTTGTTTGACACAGTGATGCAACTTGTGATTTTTTTTCTTTTTTTGGTTGTAGCAGCTCAGTTCTCTCACTCTCAGAAAGAGAGTGAAGATTCTGGTATATGAAATCAGAAAACCAAAAAAATCAATTGGTACTATGTCATACTAGCTTGTCTATAAGGAGGTTAAATATGCTATACACTTATGATAAATTTTAGAGCAGAAAAACTGTCATGGCCATTTTTAAAGGGGTCCCTTGATCTCTGACCTCAAGATCAGTGAATGTAAATGGCTTCTATGGGTACCCACCAGTCTCCCCTTTACAGACACGCCCACTTTATGATAATCACATGCAGTCTGGATCAAGTCATAGTCAAGTCAGCAGACTGACACACTGACAGCTGTTGTTGCCTGTTGGGCTGCAGTTTGCCGTGTTATGATTTGAGCATATTCTTTTATGTTAAATGCAGTACCTGTGAGGGTTTCTGGACAATATTTGTCATTGTTTTTGTGCAGTTAATTGAAGTCCAGTAACAAATACATATACATATATTTGCATAAAGCAGCATATTTGCCCACTCCAATGTTGATAAGAGTATTACTTACAAAATCTAAGTAATACTTGACAGCTCTCCCTTTAAGGTACCTTTTGAACAGATTCAAAATGTGTGATTAGTTTACAATTAATCAAGATTAACTATGAACAATCATCGGATTAATCGTGGTCGAATATTTGAATCATTTGACAGCCCTAGTACGCATACATGCTACCAAAAGGTAGCAGATTATGAACTGGTTTGAATCACCGCTTCATAAAAACGTGTTAATTTCAGCCCTCTCCCTCCTTTGTGCTGTCGCCGTATGTAAAACAGTATTTAATGCAACCTATTTCCATAATAACAACCGCCTGTTATTGAATGCCGCGTGTGTTTGTGTGTATACACCCATCCTGACATGTTATTGAATGATTTTGCATGTGTGCAATCAGTGTTTGCTATTTGTCTTTGTCACTTCCCAGCATGTATTGATCTGTGCTCCTCATATTCAAGAGGCAGAGCAATAAGAGCGAAGGTGAACAACAGAGACAGATAAAAGAGAGAGAGAGAGAGAGAGAGAGAGAGAGAGAGAGAGAGAGAGGTTGCTCTGCCACTTGCACTCATCCGCATCTTGTTTTCCGTCGTTATCCCAGATGCAGACAGTGAGAAATTCTGACATATATTCGATAAGCTGTCAGCACAATCAACATCAATATGTTACGACTTTGATGAGCAGCTCGACGCAACGCGGACGAGCCGGAGGCAGCTGTTTATCTGACGCAACCGCTGAAATATGTAAGTGCAGCATGTTGAACTGGCTGCAGTCAGTGTACAGGATTCCAATCATTTGCTTTCTTTTATTTTCTAATGCCTCTGTGCCGGTGAAAGCCGCGTCCGGAGGCGTTATGTTTTTGGGGGTGTCTATAGGCCCGTACCATTCTCGTGAACATATCTCAGGAATGCCAGGGGCAGTTTCTTCAAATTCAGCATAAATGTCCTGCTGGACTCAAAAATGAACCAATTAGATTTTGGTTGGTCAAAGGTCAAGGTCACTGTGACCTCACATCTGTCTCATTCTTGTGATATTTCGGGAACTCCTTGAATGAGTAGAGTGTTGCAAGGATGACATTTTTGTAGTCTAATTAGGAAGATAGCATTACCCTGGTTCCTACAACAGGAGCCAATGGGATTAATCCATTGGGTTTTAGTTTATTGCAGAAAATTAGCTGCAGCAGAAGTAGAAATCTAAGGTTAGGCTATAAACAAGCTATACCACAGTTGCATGAACATGAGTATACACAACGAGGCCGTAAAGGTGGACGATTCAGAGTGATGATGATCTAACTAAAAGTCCACTCAAAAAAAACATTGACTTCCAGACGAGGGAACCAGAAGTGCTAAAATGCTATCTCATTTCAGGGCTGTAGGACCCGTTCCTGTTGTACTCACAAACGTCCATTTGGACTCAATTAGAAATTGGTGGTGAAAGGTCACTGTGGCCTCACAAAACATGTTTATAACTCGAGAAATAATTTGCTAATTTTGGCAATTTCGCACAAATGGGGCGGCAGTAGCTCAGTCTGTAGGGAGTTGGCTTGGGAACCGGAGGGTCACCGGTTCAAGTCCCGACATGGACCAAGAACTGAGTGTGAACTGGTAGCTGGAGAGGTGCCAGTTTACCTCTTGGGCACTGCCGAGGTGCCCCTGAGCAAGGCACCAAACCCCCAACTGCTCGGGGCGCTTGTCAGGAGCAGCCCCCTCACTCTAACATCTCTCCATTGATGCATGTATATGGGTCCTGTATGTGCATGTGTGTGTTAACAACAGAGTGTAAATTGAATTTCCCCTAGTGGGACTAATAAAGGTTGTTCTTCTTAAATGTCTAACAGGATAAAATGACCAAGTGATGACATTTTGACAGACGTGGATGTAAACTGCAACTCCACCGGTTGGTGGAAGTACGCAACCATGAGGCGCTATTTCTAGTTACTGAATTATTTATTTATTTTCATTGGTGTAACATAATATCCACCTTATTTAATATTACAGCAAACAGCTATTGTCTTTGTAAAGATACAGAGGACTAATGTCTACCTGAGCAGAGAATGAAGTCGCTCTTCCTCTGTGTTGTAATCTGAGTTTCTCTGTGCTTTGTTGACATAGCCGGGCTGGCCTTGAATGCTTTAGTGCATGTTCATGTATGTGGGCCTGCCACACTGACAAGCTCACGGCCAGCGGTCTGCACTGCGCTCACATGATGGTTATGATGGTATTTAGCACCTTCATTTAATTTTCTTGCGGGATATCTCAACTTAAAGCTCACACTGTTTTTATCTTCATAACTGTCTTCCACTGGAGTACTTGGCAGTGCTGTGTTGTGCTCATGGGCCCCAGTTTAGGGATTCAAACCAGCAATGCTCAACTGTTGCCACCCGTGTTTGGATTTGATGGTCATGAACTGGTACTGGTACAATTCTCTGGGGACGGTTTTAGCATTTGATCACACGGCTGGTTGACTTGAATGTAGTCTGACTCACCGGATTTGTACTGTGGGTACAAACCTGTCATTGGTAGAGGCCGACCGATTAATCGGGACGATTATTTGATTTTTTTTCCACAATCGCCATTGGCTGATGTCTGAGGATATTAAGCCGATTATCAAGCAGGTGCATAAATGCAGCCAAGTGCACTAAAACTTTACTTTTTCATCCAAAAGTTTATTTCGACAAAGTTAAGTTTTTTGGATCACCTGTTTCATGTATTCAATATTTACGTGATACGTTATTTTTATTTAAAACATGAGTGCAGTGCAGACACAAAATGTAGATTGGAGGGATGGACCATAGGTGTTGTTCATTAAATGTTTAATGAAGTTGAGAAATTTTATGTGTCATTTGTTATTATTAAGCTTATATTTTATCAGATGGAGGAAAAAAGCGAAAATCATCCAAACATATCGGCCCCCCCCCCCCAAAAAAAATTAGACTATCATATATATAGAAATCATATATCGGCCATCGGGAACAAGGGAACCATCCCAAGACAATTGTGAAACAAACAAGCCAGAGTGTCTTTTTCCTCCTATACCAAATGATAATGTGTGGAGCCAGACCCTTCTTTAGGAGATAAGTCTGGCTGTGCAAGACAAATTGATTTAAATGTGAGTAAATCCATGTTTTGCTAATGTGACTGTTCAAAGCAACTGATATGAGCTGAACACTGGACCGTCTTTAGTCCCAAGTTCTGAAAGGCAGACCCAACCTTTACCAGTCTCATACATTGCTAAATTCAAATGGACAGTTTCTATAAACGCAACAGAACACAAGTGAAAGGAAGCCAAAATGAATCAGAGCCAACATGGGACCGAATCCATCCTCCCAATGGACAATTTGTGTAATCTTATTATTTCAGCTGGGGTGAAAATGTTAAGATTCCATATTTAGACGTTTGGCATGTCCCTGTACGCCTCCAGACAGACTTGAGCTCAGTTGGACCAATGAAACCATTTGAATACACTTAAAGGTCAAGTTAACCCTGTTACCCCTTGATCATGGACACCCCACGGCTCTGTCTACACCATTTTTAGCCATGTTTTTCAGTCTCAGTGTCAACCAATACAACTGCCAACAATCAGTAGCGTAACAGCTCACATTTCACTCACATGTAACTGCGACCCAACTACTGTCAGCCATACACGTTCAGTCTCTTTATAAATGACTCCAGCTTTAAATGAGTTATGTCTGCAACTATGGTTCTGTGAATTGTGGATAACCTGGATTTCTACTGTCTTTGCAGTTAGGAAATGGAAAGTTTCACATCTCCAACACCTGAGTTCTGTTTTCATATATTTTTAATGGGGGGATGTTGCCTGTGGTGAATGTGCCGTGTACAGGATTCCAATCATTTGCTGTCTTTTATTTTCTAATGCTTCTGTGCCGGTGAAAGCCGTGTCCGGAGGCGTTATGTTTTTGGGGTGTCTATAGGCCCGTACCATTCTTGTGAACATATCTCAGGAATGCCAGGGGCAGTTTCTTCAAATTTAGCATAAATGTCCTCCTGGACTCAAGAATGAACCAGTTAGATTTTGGTTGGTCAAAGGTCAAGGTCACTGTGACCTCACATCTGTCTCATTCATGGGATATTTCGGGAACTCCTTGAATGAATAGAGTGGTGCAGGGATGACATTTTTGTAGTCCAACCAGGAAGTTAGCATTACCCTGGTTCCTACAACAGGAGCCAATGGGATTTTTCCATTGGGTTTTAGATTATTAATGGGGGGTTGTTGCCTATGGTGAATGTGCTGTTGCCTTGTACTTCAGGTATGTGGAGTACAAACAAATACATCAAGTGCAGACGGGGACCATTTGAACCAATAAAACAAGCCCCCCCCCTGTTTCAAAAAAAGTCACCAAAATCTGTCACGTGTCTTCAGGTGCTAGTGAACAAAGCTGTGAAGCCGGCTAAGCTAACGTTACGTCTGATTAAAAGCACCTTAATATCAGGGTAAAACGACATGGTGTTAACGTGATTCAACTTGTCACTATCAAACAGGTCCGAAGTATTTAGGTTAAAAAGATTTACAAATAATTCCAGTGGCATCTAAGAGTACAAATGGTCGTAAGCATTGTGCTTAAATGGAAAAATTTCTCCGCTTTAAGGGGTCCCTGGCCTTAAAAAGGTGGAGAACCCCTGATCTAGAGGACAGTATTGTCAGAACTGCAACTGCTAGGATTGCAGACTGAGGAGACCCCCTAATCTATAATGTTCATTGCAACCGCAAGAAAAATACAAGTTTCAGCAAGTGGCCAAAATGACATATGTTTCTGCTCAAATGCCAAAGCCCTCTAGTGGCCGTAGGCGACAACTCCAGTCCACAGGAAGCAAAGGATGACTGACACAGTCAGCGTAGAGGGGTGGTCAGGGTCAATATATAGGACAACAAAGTGTTGGTGGAAGACTGCTGTATATTTCCCAATTCTAAATCAGCGTTGGTTTGTTGGGACCATGGCTGCAGTTGTTCCATATGTATAACCAGATGTTCATTATTGTCACCATGACAAGCCCAAACCTTTATTATAGAGTATGGCTATAAGAGAGATTTTTCAAACAGCAATGTTGCCCTGTCAGCTGTGTCATCAGATCATCGGAAAACAATGCGCACAACACACGTCGTTCGGGAGGGCATGGACGAGTGATGTATTTTAATTTGCAGATCTTGGTGGAACAGGACAATCGGTATAATAAAGTGACAACACACAATTCACAAATGTCATAAGTTGAATTTAGAGTTGCTAAATGAAAAAAGTAGGGATGCACCGATCCAGCATTTCAGTCCTGATACCTTTGGCTTTGGGTATCGGACGATACTGAGTACCGATCCGATTTGTATAATCAATAAGCTGTGTGGAAGTGATTGATCTTTTATGCGTAAAGACCTTTACACACAGGGGATGTGATGAATAAACGTCTCAAATATGCAAAATATTTGCCTACAAATATTACATGTCTAGGGCGAAGGTCTAGGGCTTCTGTTGTCAGAGGTAAGAAAGGAAGGAGTGGATCTGGTTTGTGCTGCCTTTGTCAACATCGAATGGAGTAATAAAGTTTGCCATCCTGATTCAGACTACGGAGCCACTGCGTTGTTTCATAAACATGGGCACAATGCCACTCGTTCCGCACAACTTGATTGGTTGATGCCTTTATTTACGGTGTGAAAGATAAAAAAAAAAAAAAATGTAACTTTATTTGGAAAAAAAAAAAAAAATAAAAAAAATAATTAAAAAAAACTACCCAGTCCCCCCACCCCCCCCCCCCCCCCCCCCCTTTTTAAAAATTATTTTCCCCCTTACTAATAAATAATCTTCTTCTTCTTTTTCTACATAATATACAGTATGTGTCCTGTGTGAAAGTACAAAAACAGAAGTTTGAAAAAACACATAGATATGCAAAATAATCGCATGAGAAAATGCTGCCGGTGTGTAAGGCCTTAGGGCAACACCAGGGGAACAAAATTTAACAAATAAATACATGGATATAAATTTAATTCATTGTTATTTTTTATTAAAATCATAAATTATGCACCAGCAACTTGGTAAAAACTCTGAAATTAACAGGACTTACATTTCAAGTGTCAACTGTTTTGATGCAGCAACAAATTCTAATAACAGAAATTTAAATTCCAGTATATAGTACATAAACATAGAATTGAGCTGAATAGATGGGCCCCATTGTCACTGACACCCAATCCAGCTGTTTGACTTAATATTGGCCAGATATCAGATCCGGGATTGGTATCAGTGCATCAAAAAATAATCAAGGGGACAATTTGAAACAATCACCAAATTAAATTCTTTTGTCCTGAGAAACTGTTTGTCTGCACTGGATATATTCATATTTCTTATGGAGACAAATATCCCTTATAGGGTGCGCAGGGTCATTAACTAGCAATTCTGAACAGCTAAATGTGAAAATAGTCCATTAAAGTGTTGTATACCTACTTACCCAAGACATTTATTCAGTGTAAAACACTGAAAATGTGAAATTCAGAGCATTATAAGAAAAATTCCTAATTTGACGTAGTGAGCGAGCGGTTCTCTGCTGGAGGTATTTCATCGCTTAAGTTGAGTTTATGAAGTAGGTCAACTCTTCTGGGATGTAAAAATGGATCAGTTAGATGAAACATTAGTCTGTTATTCAAAATAAAAGTTCAGAAAGCGTCCAATGGCGAGTCCGAGTTATTATTCTTTGTAGCATACGGTATTTATTAACATAAAATGAATATGGTGACATACTCACTAGTATTCTGTGTTGTCAGTAGAGTATCACAGTATATAAAAATCTGACTTTAATGAGCCACTGCATTAGTTATTCTGCTTGATGTAGTGCTCCTACACAAACTGATAAAATGTAAGCCTCCTTATAGTTGAAGACACTTACAGACTGAACAGAACACATTTCTGCCCTCAAACAGACGCCCTTTACGTCAATGATACCATGAGTGTGTGGACGGGCGGCGCAGGCTGTTAAATACCAGATGGTCACACATCTAAATGGCAAAACGTGGAGATTTATTGCTTAATTACGCTCATCGGACAAATTTACAAAACAAGCACATTAAATAAAAGATGTGAGAGAATCGTGTTAAATGGAATTGCAATTAAACGCACGCCAATGCACGCACAACACACCGTACGACATCTGACATTTCAGAAATTGGCCTTTCAGACTGTGTGTAAATATACAAAGCGGCATGTGTGTTTAAGAGTGTGTTAAATTCAGAGTCGTAATATATTGCATTAATAAGTGTCGGTGTAAAGAGCAAGAGGAGTGTCTGGCTTGGTTTTACTATTCAGTCTGAATGAGAAAACAGTCTGCAAAGGTTACAGTCAGACATTGGAAGTCATATCCATTTTATTAAGCATTTTATTTTTGTAAAAGAAAGTCAGAAACACGTCTCACAATAGTGAGAGCTTCTTATTATACAAGCAAGGAGTATTTCCATTGTTAAAATAATGGAGCACAATGGGGAAACTTAAGGTTTATTAAAACCAATAAAATACCACAGAAAATAAAAAAAAGGCCTACGAATCTAAAAGAAGTAAGACAGACACAAAATAATAAAATGTGACAAAAAAGGGACTATTTGAAATGGCTAAATAAACTAAAACAGGGCTGCAGGGTGCAGTGGTTACCAGCAGGAGGGCCGTAGGTTCGAATCCAGCTTGGGGCCCCTCTGGTCTCCCCATGTTAACGTGGGTCCGAAGACATGCAGATTCATTAATGACTCGAAATAGCCCCTAGTTGGTTGTTTGTCTCTAGTGTGTCAGCCCTGCGATGGACTAGAGACCTGGCCAAGGCGTCCCCCGCCTTTGCCAAATGCCAGCTGGGATCGGCTCCAGCCCCCCTCGACCCCTAACAGGATGGATGAAGTGAAGTGATGAAGTATAGAAGCTAAAGCAAACACAATGTCACCATCCGAATACCTCTAGTGGCTGTTAAAGTTGTATAGCTGGTCCCATGTGGGCGTTATATACTGTTATACTGTTAACTACTGCATGAGTAGATCGTTTGCGACGATTTATCCGCTCACACTGATTGTCAGCCACGATCTGAGTGCTCACATTGTGCGTGTAAAATGTATAGAAAAAAACAAACAAACAAACGTCCCGTCGACTCCTGAGGGCTGCTCTGACTGTTGCTAGTTGACCATTGCCTGCATTGCCATTCAAAAGGTAGATTCGGTAAACTTGGAGAAGTGAGCAGTTTTTGCTGCAAGCGAAGTGAAAATGGTCAGATGTATGTGGTGCACACTGTTCTACCTGTGTTTCTGTGGGTTTTCTCCGGGTCCTCCCGTTTCCTCCCACAGTCCGAAGACATACAGGTCAATTGATGACTCTAAAGTGTGAATATGAGTGTGAATGGTTATCTGGGTCTGCGTGTCAGTTTAGTGATAGTGGGTCCTCCCGTAACCCTGAACAGGATCGGCGGTTACAGATGATGGATGGATTTATAGTCTGGGGTACAGCTGTCTTCCCTTCTTAATCTGACAATCCGACAATCCTTCTGTCCAAACGAGTGGTCTTAGTCAGTGGGGGATTTAGTTTTTGCCTGGGCCTGCGTCTGCACCACCATAAAAACTAGACTAATTATTTTGCATGTCACATTAGTTGTTTTCACTGCTTCTTCCTTAATCCTTCAAGGTAGAGCTACTAAAAACCCTCTGAGCAAAACTATAGTAATAATGAGAGAAATCAGACAGAGTAAGTCACTTGGAACATATACTGGGTGTACATTTACAGTTGCAAGAGAAAGTATGTGAACCCTTTGAGATTACTTGGATTTCTGCATAAATTGGTCATAAAATGTGTTCTCATCTTCATCTGAGTCACGACAATAGAAAAACACAGTCTTCTTAAACTATTAACACACAAAAAATTATATGTTTTCATGTTTTTATTGAACACAACATGGAAACATTCACACTGCCAAGGCAAATGACTTCTCTAAGAGCTAATTGGAGCCAGGAGTCAGCCAACCTGGAGTCCAATCAATGTGATGAGATTGGAGGTGTTGGTTAAAGCTGCCCTGCCCTATAAAATACATACACCAGTTTTGAGTTAGCTGCCCTCAATAAGCATTGCCTGATGTGAACCATGCCTCGCACAACAGAGCTCCCAGAAGACCTACGATCAAGAATTGTTGATTTATATGAAGCTGGAAAGGGTTACAAGTCTCTCTAAAAGCCTTGATGTTCATGTGTCCACGGTGAGACAGATTGTCTACAAATGGAGAAAGTTCAGCACTGTTGCTACTCTCCCAAGGCGTGGTCGTCCTGTAAAGATGACCGCAAGAGCACAGCGACTTACATAAATCTCTGGCACATGCTAACATTTTTGTTGACTAATCTACAATAAGATTAAACAAGAATGGAGTTGATGGGAGGACACCATGAGGAGGAAGCCACTGCTGTCTAAAAAAACATTGCTGAACATTTGAAGTTTGCAAAAGAACACCTGGATGCTCCACAGCACTACTGGCAAAATATTCTGTAGACAGATGAAACCAAAATTGAGTTGTTTGGAATAAACACACAACGCTATGTGGAGAAACGAAGGCACAGCACCCCAACATCAAAACCTCATCCCAGCTGTGAAATATGGTGGAGGGGCGTCATGGTTTGGGGCTGCTTTGCTGCCTCAGGGCCTGGACCGATTGCTGTCATTGACGGAAAAATGAATTTCCAATTTCATCAAGACATTTTACAGGAAAACTTAAGACCATCTGTCCGCCAACTGAAGCTCAACAGAGGATGGGTGATGCAACCAGACAACGACCCAAAGGAGAAGTAAATCAACAACAGAACGGCTTCAACAGAAGAAAACAGGCCTTCTGGAGCGGCCCAGTCAGAGTCCTGACCTCAACTCCATTAAGATGCTGTGGCATGACCTCAAGAGAGCGATTCACACCAGACATCCCAAGAATATTGCTGAACTGAAACAGTTTTGTAAAGACGAATGGTCCAAAATTCCTCCTGACCGTTGTGCAGGTCTGATCTGCAACTACAGGAAACGTTTGGTTGAGGTTATCACTGCCAAAGGAGGGTCAACCAGTGATTAAATCCAAAGGTTCACATACTTTTTCCACCCTGCACTGTGAATGTTTAGATGTTGTGTTCAATAAAAACACAGAAACGTATCATTTTTTGTGCAGTATTAGTTTAAACAGACTGTTTGTCTATTGTTGTGACTTAGATGAAGATAAGAACACATTTTATGACCGATTAATGCAGAAATCCACGTAATCCCAAAGTGTTCACGTACTCTTTCCTGCAACTGTGTATGTAATACAACAATAAAAGAGCTTCAGTCCAAGCTCTTCTATCATCCCTTGTGTTTCTCCACACCTTCTCTACCTCCTCCTCACCTTTGCTCTGCTCTCACCATTTCTTGCTTTTTCTCATCCTCATTTCCTCCCCTTCCTCTCTCTCTCTCTCCCCTCCTCCTCCTCCTCGTCCTCCGTCTCATCCATCTCTCGCTGAGAGGCTGCGTCAGGGCAGATAAATGTTGGACAGATGTTATGCAGAAGTCTCGCCCTGGGTGGCATAACTAAATAAGAGTGTGTGTATTTGCCTCTCCGTGTGCGTCGCCTCGGGTAGCTACAACTAAATAAGAGAGGGAAAAAAAAAAAGAAAAGACGCCTCAAGTTGTTTCCAATACATGCCCCCTGCCAGCCACGGCTGTGTGTGCTGTGTAGAGGCTGTTTTCTAGTTTGCCGCCGCTCCTTAGAGGAGCGATGAGTACAAAATGCATTACCATCTGTCGCCGGAGTATGTTGTATGGGTTCACGATGCCGTTAAGATGTTACAAGCCGCCGTACATTCATATATCACTCTTGATTTCAGTGTCTTCCCCCTTTCTCTACAATGACGCATATACACCACAGACAAATAGGGAGAAAAGGCCAAAAACAGAGGGAGAAAATAGAAGAGAGCTCCTGTTTGTCTTCGGGCTGGTGTGTTTTTTCAGTCTTTGGTCAGTTATTAGCATTTGGCAGTCACCCTAACTGTTCTATATTCAGCACATTAACATGATTAGCACTGCTGAGGAGGAAACATCCATGTAGAATAATGAAAATGGAATCGCTAAGTGGACTGGCTGGCTGAGTGTCTCGGTCAGTCACTGACTAGCTGAGAGACTGACTAATTGACTGAATTTGTAAATCCCTGAGTCATTGAAAAGCTGCTTGCTGACTAAGAGAGTGAGGAACTAAGTGACTGGCTGACTTCCTGTCTAATCGGTCCACACGCATCAACCTGACTTCAAATGACTGGCGGCGTCAAAGGCCGACCTTTGAGTCGCCTCACGTCGCCTTTGTCTTGTCCAAAAAGTTGCACTCAAACACACCACAAAGACACCAGCAGGTCGTCTGCGTTCACCATTCAAAAAGGGAAACCCGAAGACCGAGAGCAGCGGACGTACGAGCTGTTGTTATGATTCATACATGCAACACGGCGGTGTTTGCTGACCATTTTCACACCACTCTCACTCGCCACTTATGACCGGACCACCTGCGTGAGCAACGCGTTTGCGTCCTGGAACCTGTTGTTTTTTATGTCGGCGTCCATGTTAACAGGTTACAGCAGCCACGCTGCCCACGTCAGCGCCGTCCCTCCTAGAGATTGGAGGTCTCGCCTATTTTTACCGCACGTGGTTCACAGCAACGATGACAGCGATCGCTTGACAGTATATTGACCAGCAACATTACTACAGTTTCAGTGTCTCGATAGCTGCAGAATATGCCACAGATGGTGAAAGTGTGGACAGAATTTAGTTAACAGAAGGCTTTTATTCTGAAATATTTACAGGATGGTGTTGAAGAGCATGTAGTGACTTGCACAGCCCCATGAATGAATAAAGTACCAAGGTTTAATTGTAGATTATTACTAATTTTTACAAATGCGCACACCCTTCTTAACCTTTTCCTGTCTGAAATAAAAATGAATGACACTTATAATGAAATGAAATAGCCATGGTGAAAGTTAAACTCTACGTAGAAAGAAAGGGCTGAAAGCAGTAGAGACTCAGCGGTTCAGCCAGGCTGCCGCCACACGCCACTCCTGTTTAGCGTGCGCCATTAGCTTCGTTCCAGATGACCACATCATTAAAATATAAATATGTGTTGGAATGATCAGATGTAATGAGAAGAGCCCTCTGTGTTTTTTTCCTTTTGACTTCTTGTGCACTTATTTGCTTTAGCTGGACAGCCAATCAGAGTGATTTCTCTCACAGACAGGCGCCGCTGCCGATTCAGCATTCTGAATCGGCCCGAAAAAACTCAGACACGAGCAGACT
Organism: Pterois miles; assembly: GCA_947000775.1. Taxonomy (NCBI): domain Eukaryota; kingdom Metazoa; phylum Chordata; class Actinopteri; order Perciformes; family Scorpaenidae; genus Pterois; species Pterois miles. The sequence continues at coordinate 10,321,261 of CAMQGK010000308.1, read as the reverse complement.
GGAGCCAACGTTGTGGGACACGCCACAAAAACTAGGCTGACAGACGCTCACCGACGGCCCCAAACTCTCCTATAGCCGACTGTCGGATTGCCGTCTCAGGCCCTTAAGTGAACAGCTGGTAAACTGAGCACTTTACTGACAGTAACTGGAAGTTAGTTGAGCTCTCTGCTGTCATATATTTCACTGATTTCTGTATCTATGTTCATACAGTCAGTGTTTGAGAGAGTCTTGATTTGTATTCAGAGTTTAATGGATAGTTCTGGTGATGTTCTGTTTTTCTAATTGTCAACAAATCCCATGAAAATATCAAATCCATCAATGAAAGTATCTGCTAACAAGTATTGTTGTGTGATTCCAAAGTGCCATTGTTGTCCAAAAGCTATTGAAAACACGTCAGTGAGACACACTGTTGCATTGGTGACATTTTCCTCCATTGTGATGAACATGGATGCTGTTGCTTACACAGATGTGAGGAGGAGCAGCGCTGCTTTGAGAAACAAGCAGAGTGTTGTGAAGCTGCCTATGTAGACGCTAAGAGCGTCATGATTTAATTTGACTTTGACTGCCATTGTTAGACTTCGGAGTCTTGATCGGTAAAGCTCAACGGGTCATTGATTTCATATCCAGACAACTGTCATTTACACCTTAACATTCTTCTTTAAAAGTGAACCAAACTCCTTTTTATTTTGAAAGTGTTTTGAAAATTATACGAAAAAAGTCTACAATATAAGAGCTGCATCTTGTCAATATCAATGTCTGTGTGACTCAACTTAGTACACAGCACAAAAACAAAACAGAAATCCTTCTACAGTGCTGTATTCTGCAAAAATTCACTTTTGTCTTTTACTGTCAGGCTTGTTTCTCACCTCTTTTTTTTTCCTCTTTCCTCCAATCGCTGTTTGTCGCCGAGGTGGGAGGTTGAGCATTGGACAGTGGACACAGTCTGTGTGGCCGTGGTAACGACGGGGAGGGCTCATATTTCCCATCATGCCTGCCTAGTCCCGACTGCTGGACCGAGTACTTTAAGTTTGCTGCTTTACGTCCCAGAATTCAAGTTACTTTTGTTAGTGTTTATGAAGATCGGAGGCCAATTTTGACTGTTTTCTGACTCGGTGTTGAAATTCTGACATCTGAAGAATGCGCCGTTTGAATAGCAGAAGAATACTGCGCCAGACTTTAGCCCAGCTTTTTGTCAGTCAATGGCGCCGTTGCTTTCTGCTGTCTCAAGATAGCCAAACAATGTGTCTGTTCAGAACATGGTTTATAGTTTTAACCATGAATGAAGTGACTGTTAGATTTCTGGAGTATTTTCTTGAAGGAGGGCAGGGTCGCAGGAGTTAAAGAATAATTCTCTATCCAGCTTTTAATTTCGATGATCAAGATCAGAAGCCAGTTTTTATGTAGACACATTACCCGCTTAAAAATCAACAACCGCGTCGTCTGAAACAACCAATGACGGCAGCGCTGCGGTGTGCGCCAGGTTTAAGATAGAGCCCTTAAACCTGCTAGACTTCTGTCTTCCTTTTACTTTCCTATTTGATGCAGTTTGGTTTGAAAGTCAGGTCGTGCCATATTTCCTTGTGAAATTATTACCACTATGTCAATACCTTTTTGAAATTCATTCCAGGACTATATCTACGTACAGCCTTCCCACAGCCTTGAAATTCAGCCGGTAGTGCAAAACTCTGCTGTTTGATTGATGAGCTGTGGACAGTATGTGTTAGCCTGCCTCTTTTTGCTGTCTTCACGTCTGCCGTCGCTGCGGTGCGCGCAGAAAAAATAAGCTGCTGTGTTTGGGAAAGTGACTGACAGCAGGCAGCAAACAGCCAGACGGCAGCTGAGGTCTGATTCACCGAGATCAACAAACTCTGCCTCTGCTGCTGTGTAATGTGCTCGGTTCCACGCCGTCAGAGAGCGACTGCTTTACTGACTTACTGGCTGACGGATTGCCTGAATGGATGAATGACTGGTCATCTTTCTTTTCTTATATAGCTTGATCTTTTCTTTCTTTCTTCTTGTACGTCTTTCTTTCTTCGAGCTACATTTATCCTTGCTGCCCTAGGTAAACCACCATGAGACTGTGTATCCTGCCAGTAGTATTAAGTAATAATGGAAAAGGCCTTCAGGGTAATCACACGTAATTTTTTTAACTGTAATTTCCCAATACGGCCAGACTAAGAAAAAAGAATCTATTAATTTATCCACAAACACCAGGAAGGATGCACACTCAGGAAAAATAACATCTTACTCCCCTCCACCACATGCCAATACAACAGTGTCATTTATATGTACACAAACATACTGTACTTTAGGTATGGCACAACACCAGAAATTTAGTAGTCGTTCATAATACCGGTGAAATTCCAGGATTTTCCAAACCAATTTGATACCACGGAAAAAAACAAAAGTAAACCATAAATCCCATGTACTTCAACATCCATTCCTTTACTCCTGTCAGCGTTAGGATACTGGATTTTGTTAGGAAGTCAAACAGGTCATATTTCTCTGTTATCAAATTTATATTGGTGTCAAAACATCTTCAAGCAACTGGATTTATTCTATTCTAAAACTACATTTTACAAGATTTCATATGAACTAGAATTGTCCAACACTAAAAGTTCTGGCAAGAGAAGACTGTCATGGCCATTTTCAAAGGGGCTGATTGACCTCTGACCTGAAGATGTGAATTAAAATGGGTTTTGTGGGTACCCACGAGTCCCCCCTTTACAGACATATCCACTTTATGATGCGTTCAGGCGCTATTCAGTAAAAATGAGCAACGGTTAATGTATAAAACAATATGATGCATTCAAATTAGAGCTGTCAGACTTAACGCAATAACAAGGCATTAACACAAATTTGTTTTGGACCAAGAACTGAGTGTGAACTGGTAGCTGGAGAGGTGCCAGTTTACCTCTTGGGCACTGCCGAGGTGCCCCTGTGCAAGGCACCAAACCCCCAACTGCTCGGGGCACTTGTCAGGAGCAGCCCCATCACTCTGACATCTCTCCATTGTTGCATGTTTGTGCATGTGTGTGTTCGGGTCTGCATGTACCGTGTATAAGTTAACAACAGAGTGAAAAAATTGAATTTCCCCTCGTGGGACTAATAAAGGACTATCTTCTTCTTCTTCTTCTTCTTCTTTAACGGCACTAATTTCTTTAATGCATTAGCACAACTTGCATTTTATAGGTTGTAGTGGGCTCAGTTTTAAAGGCAAGTCAGCACACTGACAGCTGTTGTCTGTTGGGCTGCAGTTTGCCATGTTATGATATGAGCATTTTGCCTATGCTAAATGCAGTACCTTCGAGGGTTTCTGGACAATATTTGTCATTGTATTGTGTTGTTAATCAATTTCCAGTACTAAATATATTCATACATTTGCATAAAGCAGCATATTTGTCCACTGCCATGTTGATAAGAGTGTTAGATATTTAACAAATCGACCTTAAAGGTACATTTGAAACAGATAAGAAAAAATGTGTGAATAATTTGTGATTAATCTAATTTGAACACATCATTATATAATTTACCTTAGCCCAATATTCATTTTTATTAAACAGAGCCTGGACGCAGCAGTGGCACTTTCCGTGTTGATATCGGCAGGATGAGAGCCAGTTAACGTTAGCTGTTAGCAGCCGGTAAGCAGCACAGTCCTGCTAACGGCAACGAGCACTCATCCTGGCCATTTTACCGAAGGATTTGTTGTGCGCAATGTGGCATTATCAGGGAAAAAGTGGGTTTGTCCCCCAGACGCCTCGATAGTGGGTTTACTACACTCCCAACAGATTTTCTATCGTTGGGGGACGCCATGGTCTCGAGCCCCGATGGTTCCTACATGCTGTAGAAAAACGAGCACCGCCACATTTTCAGATGTTTGCCATTGACGTGGTACTGGAGTATTGGTTCTTGTGACATCTCTACTATATGTTCTTTCATAAACACTCGCAGCCATTCAGGAAAGCACAATAACTTGTGCACATGGGCACATAAGCACACACACATGTTAATTGGCAGTGTGGTCAGAGCTATTATGAGTTAATTACTTTCTTTAACCTGCTTCAGTCTCTAGTAAAGGATGAATTAACCACAGAGTTGTGTGTGTGTGTGTGTGTGTGTGTGTGTGTGTGTGTGTGTGTGTGTGTGTGTGTGTGTGTGTGTGTGTGTGTGTTATTGGATCTGAGAGAAGAAACCTTGAGCGTCTGCACATCCATGTGTGTATTTTCCCTCGACACAGTATCACTGACCCCTATTAAAATGTATTAATAGGCAAACTAAATGTTCAGCATGAAAATCTAAGAGCTTACAGCCAAGATAATACTCTATTAAGAGTGTGTGTGTGTGTACACACTTGCACAGGCAGGGTTATAGCTGGAGGCTGAAATGGAGATTTCCTTGTCTAGAATTCACTGATGGTTTTGTGGCATCTCGGCTTCATTGTGTCCCGTGAAGCAGCATGCGTTACACCCCATTGTGCGCATGTTTAACGTCACCATTGACTCATCTGGTGCCGCCGAATCACTACGACAGACGAGTGAGCCGAGAGACGTGGGATAGGCTTTCCAATTAACCTCAACGTGGAACAAGACAAACACCGTGACTGAAGCCTGTACTTGACCTCGTCAGATCTCGCCTCTTATATTTGGCACGCCGGACAGGATTGTTATTTTACCTGAAGCTGACAAATTACTAATCTGCCCACGACAGGATGAAACAGTGCAAAACATCCTGTTCAGTGTGTGGAAGAAACAGGAAGCCGGGCTTTATGTCAAAATATTGTCGATTTTATATGAATCATAGTGTGTGTATTTTTTAGCCATGCTAGCGGCGCGGCTCCATGGATGCAAATGTAGGTCTGATGGTCAGCCAGCCGGTTTGACCACCACTTTGGTCCGGACTGAAATTCATTGTTCGTAGACGATAAGTAAGGGTGATGAAAGAGGGGTGCCACACCGCCCTGTCTGGGTTTGATTTCACAACAGTGACCCGCTAGCTGTACATTATTACATTTATTACAAAGCAGCTTACTTAAGAAATCAATAATTTGGCATTAAAATGGTCCTCCAGAGTGTGACATCAGAACTGCGTCCATAGCAACGGTCTGTTGCACATAGCAACAGACAGTTATAAAGAAATAACAGACCATAGGAAGTCCTGATCAACCAATCAAGTATTCAGCAAAGCTGAGTAATAAACCCTAATAACTCCCCGATCTTTTCGCCAGTGCCATCATCAGGCCAGTCAGGACCGCAGCCTTATGGAGCCGCTACCGTCGCTTTGGATTCTTAGTCTTGTTTAACCTGTAGAGACCGGCAGAGACCTGTTTCTTGTCTTTTTTAGGGGCTTACTTTAGGGGGAGATAGCAGGTCAGCAGTAGACATCGCATAGAAGTAGTGACCATCATCTGAAAGGCTGGAAACCTGAAGATTAATTTGAGATGCAGCTCAGCATTGTGTGTCAAGTTGTCCTTGTTATGACTCAGAAATAAACATAATGAATTAAGTAATTAAAATAAATTGTGAGTGTATAAGTGGCGAGAACATTAGGATTTCAAATTTGCGCTTGGTACCATTTGTTACACAGATTTGGTGCTAAATTTAACCATTTTTTTACCACTCAAAAAACTGATACCACATTAAGACCTTGAGGAACACCACAGAAAAAAGCCATGCTGTGATTTGGTGTAAAAAAACTTTGGAGATTTCTGCAGGAATTGCATTTTTTGGCGATTGGATGGCTTCTGTTGTGTAAACTGCTCAGAAACTAAAGTCAATCTAGCTATTAAAGCCATCCGTCCTCTGAATGCTCTAGGTCTCTAGAGGTCTCTGGTTTGTGGCTGTAAAGTCTCATGAGGCTGTGATTATCCTAGAGGTCACCACAGGCGAGACCAAATTTAAATAAATGCACAAATGAATATAGTTGGACTCATTGGATCCACACGAGTCTCAGCTTTACAATGATACCCAAGTTATGCAATTCATAAACCATCCATTGTCAACTGCTTATCCCATTAGGGGTCGCAGGGGAGCTGGCGAAGGCGGGGTTCACCCTGGACAGGTCGCCAGTCCATCGCAGGGCACATAGAGACCGACAACCATTCACGCTCACATCCAACCTACAGGCAATTTCAATTAACCTCAGCTGCATGTCTTTTGACTGTGGGAGGAAGCCGGAGTACCCGGAGAAAACCCACGCTTACACGGGGAGAACATGCAAACTCCACACAGAAGAGGCCCAAGCCGGATTCAAACCTGCGACCCTCTTGCTGTGAGGCGAGAGTGCTAACCACTGCACCGCTGTGCAGTCAGCAGTTCATAAACAACAAATAGAATTATTCAAATGCACCATTTTAGAACAGGTGAAAATAACACATTTATACTTTATTTTAAAAAACTGCTTGTGATTATCATAAAGTGGACATTGTAAAGGGGAGACTCGTGGGTACCCATTCATTCACATGTCTTGAGGTCAAAGGTCAAGGGACCCCTTTGAAAAGTTCTATCGTTTTTTTTAGCCTCCTTCTCGACAAGTTACCAATGGACTCGTTAGGTTGTTTCATATGATACCAGTTTCTTCACTCTAGCTTGAAGACTGAGCCCACTACAACGTCTGAAAGACATTAATGTTGGTCAGGTCTCCGAGGGTTAAACCAACGTAGGATTTAAATTAGAATTTTAATATCTAAGCAAATTCTAAATATGTACTTTCCACAAGGTTCGCAGTGTCGAGTGCAGCTCGGCTCAGAGCCCAGGGTTACAGTCTGTGCACTGCCCCTGAATCACTGCCTAGCCCCAGGCCGAATGGGCTGGTTTAATAAGCCAGGCGCTAAAACCGTCTTAGATATTGATCAGCCACACTGATCAGCCTCGGCCATTCCTCTGTCAAAATAGACAGGTGTGGAATGATTACAGGGCAAAAGAAATATAGCTTTTTTTTTGCAGCATTTGTTCATTTGCCTCAAGAATTAACCAGCCAGCGTGATATTTACCCCTGTGATCCATTAAACATTTCCCCCATAGACCACCACTGTAAAAAGATGTCTGTAAAACTGTTGACAGGATACCTCGAACTGCAAACAAGGTTGATGTTTCTGTTATGAAGTTTTCATCCATGAAGGTTTTATATTGGGAAGATTTGATTTGAAAAAGTGATTTTAAAATCTTATTACTTAGTATTTTTCGCACTATAAGGCGCTACGGATTATAAGGCGCACGATCAATGAACGCATCTGTTTTCGTACATAAGGTGCTCTCTGTATTATTCGAGTCTCGTTGCTGTTACTTAGCTGCTCAGTGATGATTTCGGCCTTTGTGAAAGCTCGGATGACACTTGACACTGATACCTTGGCCCAGGCATCCACGATCCATTGGCAGATAGTGGAGTAACTCGCCCGGCGTTGCCTCCCTGTCTTGGCGAATGTGTGTTCGCCTTCTGTCATCCAACGCTCCCACGCAGCTCACAATTTATCTTTGAATGACCTGTTGACACCAAAATCTAGCATTTGGAGTTTTTTAGTTAATCCACCCGGAATGATGGCAAGCTCCGAATTAGTTTTCCTCACTTGGGTTTTGACAGTGTCCGTGAGTGCCGTAATGCTCCGACAATCCATCCAGCGGTGCGGCTTCGTAGCTTACCAAAGTCGTAATAAAACATTTTGACAGATTTTTGAGCACCCTGTACCACATAAAATTGGTTCAAGGTCAGTAAGCACAACCAGAATTGATACATAAGGCGCACCGGATTATAAGGCGAACTGACGATTTTTGAGAAAATTAAAGGATTTTAAGTGCACCTTATAGTGCGAAAAATACGGTAAACCTGGAAGAAAAGAAAACTATTGGATTTATGTACCAGGCGAGCAGTTCTCTGTCGGGCGCCATCTTGGGTCCGGTATTCAGTTCTGATTACACATCCATGGGTGACAGTTGCAGCCATTAGGATTAGTGGTTTTGGCAGATATTTTTCTTGAGTTTCGTTGTGTTTTAGCCAGACTTTACACACTGAGTGTCTGTTTTTTGTGCGATTATTTCCTAGCTTAATATATGTTTTCAAACTCAAATTTTTGTCGAGTACACAGAATGTGAATATTACATAATGACATAAAGTCATACTTTTTTTGCAACAAGACCAATTTTCTGAGCATCAACCAATGGAGTTGTGCACAACGGGTCGAGTTGCGCCTACATTTATGAAACAGCAGCAATGAGGTTCTGTAGTCAGAACCAGGACGACAAACTTTATTATTCCTTTCAACCCTGAAAAATGCAGCGCAGACCAGATCTGCTCTAACATTCACAGCTGAGTCTTTCGCATTTTCAGGTGTTTCATTCATCACGCCCCTAGTTTATGAAGGCCTTTAGCATGGAAAAACCAAGGCAGACTACATTGTTCAGCTTGGAGTTCACTGTGTTGATAATTTTTCCTCAGTCCGCATTAAGACATTGTTTTATGGTGACTCATTACTGCGTCAAGCTCACGTCTTCCTGTTGCTTGAATAATTACAATCTACATTGCATGCATTTGTGTCCCTTCTAGTTTGTCCACATTCTGTCTCGGTCTAGACATAAAACTATTCCAGCTTTCTGGTAAAATGCACCTTTAAAGGAATCAAATTATTGTGCTGCAATGGGATGTTTCTCAAAGATATGAAAGCAACAAGCTCTCACACAAGGAACATGACAGGAAAAGGCCAGGAATGTGTATTATGTTGACATGGAGGTGGTGACCGTTGGGGAACTCTATGAATATAATAACTTCTTTCTCTGCAAGAATGCTATTTAGATTTAATAGCGGTCTTACATCCTTGTTGCATCACTTGTGTGTTTTTAATTCTCACCCACATATTTCTTTCAGTTATACTGTGACCACCTAATCTTCCAGATGAATACATTTTCTTACCTCATCACAAAGTCTGTTTTCACAATTTCTACTTTTTTTTTTTTTTTAATTGAAACAAGTCACACTTTGACTTTACAGTGTCAAGATTAGTCACAGTACCATGCAGTGAGTGAAGGTAGATGTTTCTTTAATAGCCCATAAATCATTAATTAGTGCTGGCCAAAGTGAAACTGAGCATGTGTTTATGGGTACATTATTCTGTTGTGCTCAAGTATGAAAAACATTGTCAATTTTGAAGACATATATCTATATATTAGGGCTGTTATTGGATTAAAATATTTTATCGTTAATCACTTTTTTAATCAGTTCAAAATGTACCTTAAAGGGAGATTTGTCAAGTATTTTATTCTCTTACCAACATTGGAGTGGGTAAATGTGTTGCTTTATGCAAATGTATGTATGTATTTATTGTTGGAAATCAATTATCAACACAGATTGACAGATATTGTCCAGAAACCCTCACAGGTACTGCATTTTACATGACTATGACCCCAAACTGCATGTGATTATCATAAAGTGGGCATGTCTGTAAAGGGGAGACTCGTGGGTACCCATAGAACCCATTTACATTCACATATCTAGAGGTCAGAGGTCAAGAGACCCCTTCGAAAATGGCCATGATAGTTTTGGCGTGCTATCTAGCCTCCTGTCTGACAAGCTGCTATGACGTGGTCGGTACCTACGGATTCGTTAGGTTTTCTAATTTTACATAACGGCAGAATCAGCTTTAAAGCTGAGGCGGCTACGAGCTCCAAAATACTGGTTGCATTAATGCATTAAAGAAATCTGTGGTGTTAAAATGAAATTGCATTAACGTAAACAGCCCTAATTTTGAATCGAAACACCCGTATCATGATACGTAATGTATCGCCAGATTCTTGCCAACCCTATAGTCGAGTATCCTGACGTGACTAAAAGTAACTAAAAGTTTTAAAAGGCTTCAGTTTTATGGTCTTTCCTGCAACTAAAAGTCTGACAGAAGATAAAGACAGAAGATGTAATAAGTTAAAGATTTCTATTAGGAAACATAAAGGATTTTAAAACTTGAATTGAAAGTCGAAGCTTAATTTTAAAAACAGTGTTGTTACATGCAGGGTGATTTACAGAGAAGACGGGACACAAATCCTGTTAATAAAAAGTGTGAAACAAAAGCAGACCAACGTACTCCAGGAAGTGTGTGTGCTATTCAGATGTATTTCCTTGTGAGCTGTACGTCTTTGTCATCTGTTCCCGTGGTGGCGACGGAGACACATTGTTGCCAAGTGATCGCTCAGGCCTCCTTCCACCTCCCTAATCTGCAATATGTTCAGTTTGGCACGTCTGCTAATATTTGATACCTCTGGGGCACCTCAAAGACACACACAGGTTTGCAATGTGCTCCATTTGGCAGATTGCCTCATAATTGGTATCTTTTGTTTGACACACATTTGCGTTATGATGCTTAAGAGTGCATTTCATTCATAAAATATCCCAGAGCCATGAAAGGTCCAAACCCTAAGTGTTAAATTAATTTCTTTTTTTTTTTTTTTTTTTTTGGTCTCTATTGGAGATCACATACAGAGGGACAGCGACAGACAGGTGTAGTACGCCATATGTTGACTTGGTTATAAAGGTCAACTCTCCTGCGGTCTCATTATGCAGCAGTATCCAGGTAGATTTTCAACGTCTCACTGTTGCAGGTTGAGTAGCCAAATCCTTCACACTTCCTGTCATTTCACTCGCACATTATCTGTATGAGAACATTTCCTAGCACGTTGTGCATCTGGAGATTTTCTGCTGCATCTCAACATTGTTTTATAAGCGAGCGAGAGACAGACAGACGGGGAAAGAGAGGGGTTGCATTATGACAAGCAGAGGGGGAACAGACGTTAGTGTGAGTTGTATTTTTCAATGACAGGATCTCTAAAGGTGTCTCACCGCTGAGTCAGCATGTCTGAACACACACATCAGTATCTTATCTGTACCCAGAAAAAGACACGGATCAAAGCGAATGTCTCCATATATCTAAACAAGAAAGCTTATCGGAAGGCAATGAACCGGAAAAGGAATTCATTTATGTGCTTGACGGGAACTCCCATTAGCTGAGTCTAGTGTGGCGGAGGTTTGCCACGTTATGGTCTGGTTCGGTTTGGGTTCGCTGATTGGCCAAACCGAACCGGCCAACAGCGGGATTTGGAAATAACGAGCGCATGTTGCACTGAAGCGTCCAACAACAGCCAGACCGCTGATGGTTTGTCATTACTATACCAGCATTTAGTTCCTCCAGACACACATTTTAATATCCTAGAGGGTATACAGGCAGACAGGAAGTGAAAATATCATAACACACTCAAACCTAAAAACTAGGGTTGTCAAAGTTAATATAGTTATAATGCATTTTCGCAAATTCCTTTTAACACCACAAATTTCTTTAACGTCAACCCAATTGTAATTGATTGGAAGTTGTAGTGGGCTCAGTTTAAAGTGAATATACTGGTATCATATCAAACTAGGAAACCCAAGGAATCCATTGGTACCATATCATACTAGCATGTCTCAAAGTAGACTAAATAACACTCATTGTCCCAGGGATGATAGAAAATCTGTTTGGGACGCAATAACCGTACTATCGAGGCGTCCAGGGCACAAATTTATTTAAATATGTTTTTAAATCAGCAGGACAAGAGCTAGCAACCATTAGCGGTTAGCTCAGTGCAGGACTGTGCTGTTTACCAGCTGCTAACAGCTAATGTGAACTAGCTCTCGCCCTGCCAATTTCAACACGGGAGGTGCCATTGATTTATATTATGACGCATTCAGGCTCTGTTCAGTAAAAATGAGCGAAAGCAACTATATGATGTGTTTAAATTAGGGCTGTCAAAGTTAACTCAATAACACATTAATGCAAATTTGTTTTTACGCCACTAATTTTTTGATGCATTAACACAATTTGCAATTTTTAAGTTGTAGCGGGCTCAGTTTTAAAGGTAGAGTGAAGATACTAATCGTATCATATGAAAATAGAAAAGCACTCGGAGAGCGCAGACCTCCGCCAAGCACCATAGTTCCCCCCTGGCGGTTTCTTCTGGATCTATCTCCTCAAGTATTAAAGCTAGATCAAATTCGTTGACATACTTCAGATGCTGAATTGTCTCAGCTACACGATGCCGCTTGTTAGAAGTCTTTACCTCTAATATTAAATGCACAGTTGGCCAAAATGTAAGAGTACCCCCATTTTTTATATAAATTGTTATAAAATCCGCCATCTGGATCAGATCTGGATCAGCCTTTGGGATTTGATAGAAGTACACATTGTAAATCCCTGAGTCAAATTTCATGAGCTTTGGGCAACAATTACCAGAGATATTGAGAAACAATATTTTGGGTCCCATTTACCCCAATGTTAACGAAAAATTCAAAGTGATCCAGAATCCAGGATTTCTTCCGGATCACCCCCAAAATTAAATCAGTTCTTCCTTTTCACATTTTCGACACAACCTGAAAATTTCATCAAAATGCGTCCATAAGTTTTTGAGTTATCTTGAACACAGACAAACAGACAAACAAACAGACAAACAAACAGACAGATAAACGAACGAGGTAACTAGAAAATCTAAGGAATCCGTCGGTACCAATCATGTCATGCTAGCCTGTCGAGAAGGAGGCGCTCCAGACTTACGCTGGATTTTGGTGAGGGAAAACTGGTACGGCCATTTTCAAAGGGGTTCCTTGACCTCTGACCTCAATATATGTGACTGTAAATGGGTTCTCTGGGTACCCACCAGTCTCCCCTTTACAGACACGCCCACTTTTTCATAATCACATGCAGTTTGGGGCAAGTCATAGTCAAGTCAACACACTGACAGCTGTTGTTGCTTGTTGGACTGCAGTTTGCCATGTTATATGATATGATCATATTTTTATACTAAATACAATACCTGTGAGGGTTTCTGGACAATATCTGTCTTTGTTTTGTTTTAATTGATTTCCAATGATAAATGTAGACATACATTTGCCTCAAGCAAGCATATTTGCCCACTCCTATGTTATAAAAATTGTACAATAAATTTACAATTAGTCCCGATTGAGTATGGACAATCATGCATTTAATTGTGATAAATATTTTAACTGATCGACAGAAAAACAACACATAAAAGTTTGATAAGCTTGAACTCATAATACTCCTGATATACATGCATCATTTTATCTACACACCAGGAAAAGGAAGAATGGAAAGGGAGCATTATCTGCTAGGTTGTGGTTAGCCTTGGCCAGATTGTAGATAGGTTTGGCTCAGTCACACTCCAACTGGGTTTGGCCTGGCTGTAAAGACAATAGAGACACTGGTTGTGAGCCAGTAGCTCAAACGACTGTGTGTCTGTGCCACTGGTATATTAGGCCATGGCAAAGTTTTACCTCCACTCTCAGCCAGTAAAGTCAAGTCAAACTTTGCGTGGCACATTTACAAGTAAACTTAGTTGTGTAAAAGGTAGGAAACAGGAGAGGGACACAACATGAAGCCTGAAACCCACAACACCTTGTTGGTATTTTTGGAAATAGGCAAGAAGCTCAGTACAGGATGTAGAAACAGACAGCGTATGTGATGGGATAAACAAAGCCAAGTATTTTTGCAGTATTTCTTTTTGGGACTATTTTCATGCTAAGAAATGTTTTCTAGGGGGGAAAAAAACTCTCCGATGACGCACAGAAAAACTATAATACTAATCTGACCTTTCAGTGCTGCTTGTTATCCAATCGAAGCAAAGGTCTTCCAATTGGAAACTAACGCAGTATTGACTAGTTTTGCAATATGCTATCAATCAAACTGCATTATATCTATTATGTCTTAAGAATATACTAACAGGTAAATCTTTTTTTTTTTTATTTTCAGTAAAACACCAGTATATGCCTCACTTATTGCTAACATGAACACACAGACTCATATATAACCATCTTTTGGATTACAGTAGAAGTTTACAGTTTTCGCACGGTTGAGAGAACAGCATGTATTATACTCATCTTTGGATGTTTTGTGAGTATAATATCATATTCAAATCTATGTATTTAGAGTCCAAATGTAGTCATTTAATGTTCAGAAAACTACATAAGTAATTGCAGCATAGCAGAGGGTGGAAAGTGGTTCACAGCTGAGAATTTAGGTCACAATCATCAGCAACAGGCCAACAGGAAATAGTAGGATTAGCACTGCAGGTGGTATTTAGCATATTACAACCTGGTGATCCAAAACTGGCTGCAAGCTCTAAAAGTGCAAAACCATGACTTTCTGTTAAGGGCGCAATCTCTAATTTTAAACATTTAAACCTGCTCCTGAGTGACTGAAAGGCCTCAAAATAGTCATATAATACACAAACCATATGTGTTAGGCATGCATTAGCATCAGTCTGTTTTGAAATCATATCACTCACGGTGTATTCACACTTCTTAAAAAGTCAAATATATTAAGGGAGTCTTAGTTGGAAAACCAAGAACTTTTTACCATAGCTTTTAGGGATGGCCAAGAGTACTTGATTTAATCATCAGTATTTGTTCAATGTATTACCACATTATTTTTTGCATTTTAAATAAAACATCCATCCATTATCTGTAACCTGATTCAAGGTCGTGGGAGGGCGGGGCCGGAGCCGATCCCAGCTGACATTGGGTTAAAGTTGGGTACACCCTGGACAGATTATCACGGGGCTGACACATAGAGACACATTCACACCAATGGACAATTTAGAGTCATCAATTAACCTTTGGTCTGTGGGAGGAAACTGGAGAACCCGGAGAAAACCCACGCTAACATGGGGAGAACATGCAAACACAGAAGGGCATCAAGCTGGGTTTGAACCTGTGAAAGTGCAGTGAAATTGCTACAGACTCGTGGACAGCTCTTACCACAGAGTCATATGTAGGCTAGCTAGGGCTGTACTGAATAATAATAAAAATCAAAGCTGCTCTTGAGGTTTTTAAATGAAGTTTCAAGTACAATTTTATGATGCCATCACCCCCCAGAAATGGAGAAAATATGATCTTGTGTCATTGTGGTCATTCAAATCAAATTTATGGTGCCGCTTGACCGCCCCATTAATATGTGCCTCCCATTGGCCTCAAGTCGGAGAGCGAAACGCTTTTTGACCGCATTGAAATTCTGTTCTTGAAAGGCTAAACGCCAACAAATATGGACTGAACCAGAATATTTCAGTAGATAAAAACTGTCTACTAAAAATCAGTCTCTTTGCAATAAATTTTCACTTTAGTACCAAGGACTGAGCTGTGTGTGTGAGTGTGTGTGTGTGTCTGTGTGTGTGGTTCGCACACAGTTTCTGTAGGCCTGTTATTTGTAATAATTTAAATATCAACGTTAGAAATGACACTTGGAAGTTGCAAAATTTTCGGTACAGCCCTACATGTAACCGTCACATGCCATTTAATTCAAAACTGGGGTTGGAACCGCTGTTCTCCGGGCACAGTTGTGATGACTGGCACACCACAGCTTTGTTTGCATTTTTATGCGAGTACTCAAATATGGAAATTACTTAAAATGCCCATCCAAAGCACAAGTTTGTATTTGATTTCCATTTATTTTGGGTAGTTATGACTGAACTACTAACATGTTGAGTGTGGAGTCAAGCTTCATTGAGCTCGTTGTACATAGAGTGGTCTTGCTTGAGGCCTGCTGGCTGGTGAACTGCATCAGCCTTGAAGGCAGCAGACACAAAGCCTGAACACAGAGTCCAGCTCCTCTTCCTAAGTACCAGCATCTCTCTCAGACATCATAATTGTCTCCAGACGTCTTGTCCTGGAGCTTTGGAGCAGCAGTGGGACACAACCCCTCGAGGTGAGGCTGAGTTTAGAGCTACTGATCCACTGTGAAAAGATCCAGTGGGGAGGCTGGAGATGCTGCTGGGATGTTGGAATGATCAACGCACAGCTGTCACTTCATTTCCACAACATCATCATCACTGTTCACCAGAGTGTGGTGAAAATCGGTACCTTAAAGGCAGCAACATGGAGCTTGATACAAAGCCATCTCTGGTCCTCCCCTGGCTGGGTAGCAGTGAAGTCATATCAGACCACCACATTATGCTGACGACTGGTTCCTTAAGGACAGTTGATGAACCGTGAATGAACTTGATGCAAAGCCTAAACTCCTGTTTCTCATATGGAATACCAGCTTGTCTCTCTCAGTGTGAAGACACTGAATGTTGTATGACAATCTCACTTTGGACAAAAAAAAGTGATGCAGTGGTTGTCGGGAACATTTTGGTGATACTAGGGTCCTCTTTGTGTGAGTTTTGGCTCTAATGTCGGGGTTAGAAACAAACAATAGTGAAGTTCTTGGCACAAAGTCATATCATTTGTTGGAGAAAGTTGCCATGGATGTATTCAGACAGCCGGATATTGTATTACAAGGTGGTACCATAATCATTCCAGTTAAAGTTGTTCACCATGTGTATATGTCAAAAAGTTTTTCAGGCTTTTCTTAGGAGTCCTCGTTTTGGGAGACGATCTATCCAGACTTTCTTTGAGCCTATAAGCTCAAATTCTGATAGTACAAAGAGTAAATGTGCGTGAGATTCGTAAGGTCTTTTTGGACCAGTGAGCGTTAAGTAAACAGCAATCTCAACTTTGAGCCAAAATTGCCTCACACTAAATCCACTGCTGAAAATAGTCCCTAACAAACACACTATTTGCTTCTGTTTGAGTAATGCTTGCTATTACCTGCAGGGGGACAATTCACAACAATTCACCTATCTTCCGATTCAATACTATCACAACAATCCGATTCGATACTATCACAACACTTGGGTGCCGATTTGATATGTATTGCGATTTTTATTGCGATTCTATATTACAATTTATTGTGATTTTTGTTAAATTTTTTAACACTAGACCATGGGAAAAAGTTGAATCATACGCTTCTACTTTCTTCTTGGGAAAATATCAAAATTGATGCAGTAAAAATGTTTTATTTTCAGCATGTAGTCAGAAGTCCTGAAGTAATTTTTTTTTTCTAGCAACCCAAAAATCAAAGAAATAAGACATTTCTCTCACAAATAGTGATATATATTTTTTAATTTCTAAGGAATATATAATGTTTTATTCTTCTGTTGAATGCAATGCAATCAATCTTGTTGTTTACTGTGCATCCACATGTATTTTGTATATACAGTACCCTTTGTTAACATTTATTTTGAAAGATGTAGTCAAATGAGTGTGCTTCTGCTAACTTTGCCAAGTCCGTCTGTTGCTCTCCGTTAGCTTTGTTCTCTTCATACATCCATGATCAGCGCCATCGGGGCCGTTAGAATACTTTCAACATAAATGTCAGTATATGGTGCTCTACAGTTGTAGCGTTGGACCATTTGACCACTGAGATGACAGTGAACGCTGGTTTGACTTACGCGAATACAATAACGTTTCCTGTCCATGACAGAGTTAGCATGCAGCTTTAGCCGTGATGTCTAGCTCTGCTTTTCCTGCAATGTGTGAAACCCAAAGTGTTTCCATACTTTAATGTATGTGTAGTGTTTTCCACTTTGGATTTAACATGGGAGGGTGCAGGTCTTATCAACGGGGACCCTCCGTCGTTTCCTGCTTTCTCGCTGCAGTTTGTTTTGGTTGACGGATACGGCACGAATATGACGTCACGTTACTTAGGCTACAACAATAAAGCGGTAACTTCCTGCTAACTCCACACAGACTCAAATGAAGCAGCTATATCAATTCTGGCGTTGAATAATCTATTTCAAAATTGTGAAAAGGAATTGTGATACATAGGTGAATCGTTTTTTTTTCCCCCCACCCCTAATAAAGAAACAGAACTGGCCCCTTATTTTGGTTTCTTAGCCTGTTTGCTTTTCCTGGTTGAAAAGAGAGAGAGCAAGACGCAAAAAGTTATTTTAATCTGAGAGAGAGGAGGTGTTCCAGGCAGGACGAGCTGGGAGGAGGCCACAGGGAAGACCCAGGACTAGGTGGAGAGATTATATCTCCACACTGGCCTGGGAACGCCTCAGGATCCCCCAGTCAGAGCTGGTTTTTGTGGCCTGGTAAAGGGAAGTTTGGGGTCCCCTGCTGGAGCTGTTGCCCCCACAACCTGACCCGGATAAGCAGGTGACAATGAGATAAGTGTATATGAAACATCATTTTGTTTTACACTCTTTTACAAACACAAATCATACACCCCTTTGCAAGCAATGAATATGTTCTCAGCATGTTTTACACCCAATATGAGAGGACGTCCACACATACACTGCAGGCACAGAAACGTACTGTTCTAGATGCATTCAGTTCCATTATGAAGAGTAGTCTGAGCATAGTCATCAGCCTCACACTTTTTATTTTTTTATAGACTTTATTTCCATTTTTTACATTTTCAGAAATGAAGAACTTCTCTTTCAATCTGTCTCAGCACTTTTTCTTCTCCAAAAATATCACTCTTGCTTTCAAGGGCTCCAGATCTTTAGCATTTTGTACTTTGCCAGCCTGATGTTCTGGGAGGATGTGCCATGTAATGACACAAAGGTTAGCCACTTTTTTAAAGGGTACTGTACTTAATTCAGGCTCATTTCCATTACAGGTGGCATCGACGGCATACACTAGCATAGCCAGTGACTTTACATGCCAATTATTTGGAGAAATCATTTTAGGGTTCCTGTGAACCGACTGTGAGTCGTGACCTCCTCTTGAACAACACTACCAGTTTTTCAGAGCTGCTGCTGCTGTTGAGAGGTTTTCAGTCGATGTTCTCTCCAAATCTTTAAAGCCTGATAAAAATCATCTTTACGCTAAAATGGTGGAATGTCTTAAAATGCTTCCCATTCTGTTTAGCCGTCCCTTTTCTTAATTTTAAGACAGAAAGTTGTCTACCAATTTGATCCACACTGAAATATCTCAACATACAGTATATGTGATGGATTGGCACAAACTTCAGTACAGACATTCATGGTCTCCAGAAGATAAAACCCACTGGCACCATCCCTTGGCTTTTCCTCTAACGCCAACATTGGGTTGATGTAAGATGGGTATTTATGGTTTTGAGTGAAATATCTGAACAGCTATTGGACAAATTTCCATGAACATTGGTGCACATATCATTTATATCCCACTCAGGATACATAATGACTCACAATAACTAATAAATTGCCATGATCAGATTAAAATTTGGATAATGTCCAATGTTTTGGTTGGACCAAATTCCTACGCCATTCCCATTGACCTTTCTTCAGTGTTAATTAGCAAAACTGCTAGCGTGCTAACATAGATTAAGAGGGTGAACATGATAATAATAATGATAATGATTCATTTTATGTATGGGCACCTTTCTGAACACTCAAGGTCACCTTACAAAATCAAACAATAAAAAAATGAATATATGAATATCACGAACAGGACTGGTGACAAAGCGCAACCCTGGCGGAGGCCAACCCACGCCAGAAACGAGTCCGACTTACACTCAGTAGTACTCATATAGCCAAATCTAGTCTCGGGACCAGCCATATCCTGGAAAAAGATCGCCAAAAATCTCAAAGATATTCATTACCCATTCATTTACCATTCACCACACCGTTGCCCACAGGTGAAAGCCCTTGCATTTGCAGTGTTACGAACTGGGTGTCTGTAGTTACAAAATCACAAGGGGCCATCTCTGGTAAGTTAGATTCAAAAACACATGTTACAAAGGCCAGCACCACTTGGACTATTCCACCCCCCTCTAGAGTGGTATGCTCTGCCTCCCCAGAGGAGGAGAGGATCTGTCTATGTTAGTTTGGCCAATTAAGCCAAAAATGGGCGTTACTACCTTTGTCCTGACTGCTGTGTGCGTCTATTGATCTGTAAGTACATTACCGTGGTGTATGTATAGTATAGTTATCATTTTTAGGTAGTTCGTGCTCGCTTTTATTTCTCATACTGCTGGTCATGCTAATTAAGCCCAC
Organism: Pterois miles; assembly: GCA_947000775.1. Lineage (NCBI taxonomy): Eukaryota > Metazoa > Chordata > Actinopteri > Perciformes > Scorpaenidae > Pterois > Pterois miles. The sequence goes on along the minus strand of CAMQGK010000308.1, from coordinate 10,301,444 downwards.
TTAAAAGCAACAGTGTGTCTGCTATGCTAGTTGCCACCTGTGTAGAGCCTGACTGCAGTCAATGTACCTCTGTTCTATCATTACCCAATGTCCTCAGCCTTCCTGAGAAGTTCAATGCCGTGGTATCGTTTTGGGTGGCATCAGCACCAGGCACCAGGGATGCCACCAAACTTAACAAACTGGTGAGGAGGGCTGGGTCTGTGGTTGGATGTGAGCTGGACAGTCTGGAGGTGGTGGCAGAGGGGAGGACCAGGAGGAAGCTGGAGTCTATTCTGAAGAACCCCTCCCACCCCCTCTATGACCAACTGGTCCAGACGAGGAGTACATTCAGCCAGAGACTGATCCCCCCTCGGCACACTACAAACCGTCTGGGTCAGTCCTTTCTTTTGGTGGCCATCAGGCTCCATATCCAAGGTCTGACCCCCATGTGACTCTGATCATCTGCTCCGTATTTATTCCTGGACCAAATGTATATAATTACATATAATTATATAATTACATATATATATGCTATGCATATACAATACCCACCCACCTTCTGCACTTTACTTATTACTGTTACTTATTTATTTTATTGTCAATTTTCTTCACTGCACCTTCTCTTTTACTTTTTACTATACTGTATTCATCTGTACTGTTGATGCTGCTATGACACCCAAATTTCCCTCCGGGGATTAATAAAGGTTCATCTTATTTTATCTTATCTTATCTTATCTTATATTAAATGATTATATTCATTTGTAAGTTAATCAGGTAATGTGCCCATAAGTGAGTTTTTGTTGTATTTACAGTGTGTCGTCACAATAGCCTACATGTGGGTTATATACCTAAATGTCATATTAGTGTATTGTTGCCTATCGGCCTGTTATTCCATTTAATGGGATAACTTAGTGTATTTAGCTGGTACTGTTGTGGCCTCATGGTTCCACTTTGTGGCAGTGCACATTCACACTGTACACCCTGTCAAGCCAAACTCTGTAATGAAGTGTTTCAAACTGGACCTGCTGGACGATTTATGATTCGACCAGTCACTTCAGTGGTGGGTGGTGATTTTCCAACACCAAAGCTACAGACCTAACACACCTGCAGTTACTACTATGTCCTAAGATCATTTTGAAGATATCATAATACATATTAGTATTTCAAATGTTAAGTTAAAAACCTACACTGTAGGAGTTGTTGGGACTATTCTCAGCTTTGGATCTCTACATATTTGGAGATACAGCATATGTGTTGTGTTGTGAAGATGTCACCCAGTGCAACAGTGTGTTTCAGTGATGTGTTTTTAATAGTTTTTGGACTATAGTGGAGCTCTGTGGCGCAGAAGACGAAGATATATCAGGCTTTGGATGAACACATAATACTTGTTTGTAGAATCAATTAGTGGTTTTAGTCTTTTCATCTTGACTATAAAAAAAAATTGAATATTGCAAGCCTTATCCTTTCATAGCTGTTTCTGTCTGGATAGAACATTAAGTCTGGCATCTACTATTCATTATCATCAGAGAAGTTTAGCACTAAGTACTGATCACTGTCTTCACAGATTAGTTTCATCAGTGTGAACTGAACAGTCCAGGATAATAGGCAGAATGTAGATTCCTCCTTAATGTCAGCCCATTTTAGAAACGTCCATTTGCATTTGAATGCACCACCGTTGGCTATTTGCAGTTAACGTGGGCACTGAAGTCATTAGTGACACCAGATGATCAATTTATTTAAAGGTGGTAAGTTTGCTTTCTAACGCTTGAAGAACACAACTAGAATGGACTCTTACTCAAAGTAGCACAATGATGCACTTATTTTATGTTCTTTTGCCTGTGAAGAAACAAATTGGTATTCACCATGTCCAGTCTCAATGATGGGAGCTGGAATGTTCAGAGACAGTTTTAGTCGAGGAGAGACGTCGCGTCGTCTCCACACACACACACACACACACACACACTCACACTTAGGTATGCCAGGACACTTCAGAGTTCATATCTGCATATATTTCTATTTGACAACTTACCTCCCGTAAAGCTGGAGCCTTCTCTGCTCGGTTCAGAGGTCTGGTTGTGCTTCTTGAAAATAATTCAGAAACAAATTAGCCTGCCACTTCCAGTGGACAACAGACACATGGATTCCTACAAGTCCACACTGCCAGGAGCTGACATCTAAAATGGTATTTCCTGATATCATGAGAGAGATGGTTCCAATTTTATTATTTACTTGTCTGTCTAGTAAATTGTTCATTTCAGACTAGTCAAACAAACTATCACACATTAGTAAATGGGATCTGAAAACTGAGATATTGTGACCTTATTTCCTAGTAACCGCTAAAGCAGCAGTGGGTAGAATAGGAGCAAATATGATTTTAAAAAGTTATTTTTAGAAAACGGTCACTATATCCTGACCGTAGTGCATGAGACAGGTACGGTAATTTTCGCACTATAAGGCGCACCGGATTATAAGACGCGCTATCAATGAACGTGTCTATTTTCGTACATAAGGCGCTCTCTGTATTATCCGAGTCTGGTTGCTGTTACTTAGCTGTTCAGTGATGATTTCGGCCTTCGTGAAAGCTCGGACGAGACTTGACACCGATACCTTGGCCCAGGCATCCACGATCCATTGGCAGATAGTGGAGTAACTCGCCCGGCGTTGCCTCCCTGTCTTGGTGAATGTGTGTTCGCCTTCTGTCATCCAACGCTCCCACGCAGCTCGCAATTTAACCTTGAACGACCTGTTGACACCAATATCTAGCGGTTGGAGTTCTTTAGTTAATCCACCTGGAATGATGGCAAGCTCCGAATTAGTTTTCCTCTCTTTTGACAGTGTCGGTGAGTGTCGTAATGCTCGACAATCCATCCAGCGGTGCGGCTTCGTAGCTTACCAAAGTCGTAATAAAACATTTTGACAGATTTTTGAGTGCCTTGTACCACATAAAATTGGTTCGAGATCAGTAAGCACAACCAGAATTGATACATCAGGCGCGGCGGATTATAAGGCGCACTGTCGATTTTTGAGAAAATTATAGTTATAGTTGCAGTGCGAAAAATACGGTAATCTGAAAAAATCACATGACTTTGTGTCCTCCGGTGCTCCTAATGGCATCTGCAAGATTTCACAGACCGGAGGAAAACAACCAATCAGAGCCGAGCTGGAGCCTTGCCGTCTCTGAGCAGCTGTCAATCACTCACCGTTTTCAACCTGGCCGCCATGTTGAGATCAGTTGAGGAAACACCAAGCACTGCCCACCAGCTGGAGCAAACATTCTCATTTTACAGTTAAGCAGTAACTTCAAGATGTTTCTGGAAATAACTGAGGAGATAAATCGTTGTTACAACAAAAGAGTATTGATTCATATTTTATCAGGGCTGCCTAGTTTGACCATTTGATCTGAGTCCACGAATGAATGACAACTGCCTCTATTGAATGAACAGCCAATTGGAACGCTCTCTCTCTCTGAAATGACCTGTGATTGGTCAAAGTCTCTCGTCATGGGCTCGATTTTTTTTAAAGCCTGAAAACAGAGCCATGAGGAGCTACAGAAGTCTAGTTTTCTCTCAGAGCTCTTGAATCACAACATGCTGAATGGTTATTATGAAAGTTTTGCCCAGCGATGCCAAAAAATATTCTGCGTACTGAAGCTTTAATAAAGGAAACATGTTGCGCCTCATGCTTTGAACTTTTTTAATATTTAAACCTTGTGATCTGGTTCTTTCCCTATCCTTAACCGAGTTGTGAGTTGCTCTGAGGGCGACTGTGGGGGGCTCAGAGGGTGGTCTTCCAGGTCTTCCACCAATTGGAAATTTGGTGGTTTGATCCCCGGCTGCTCCGGTCACATGTCCATGTGTCCTTGAGCAAGACACTTAACCCCAAGTTGCTCCCAAAGGTTGAACTTATGGGTGTGAATGAGTATTGACATTAGATCCTGATGGGCTAAGTTGACACCTTGCATGGCAGCCTCTGCCTTAGCGTATGAATGTGTGTGGGAATGAGTGAATGCTGACATGTAGTGTAAAGTGCTAAAGTGGTCGGAAGACTAGAAAAGCTCTATATGAATATGTAAATACAAGTCCAATTACTATTTAAACATAACTACACAAAACTAAAATGCTGCTGTAGTTGCTATGAGGAGATATTGTATTGCAATAGTGCGTATTGTCAGAAAACAAATGAGATGCTTTCTCAACAGATCTGATCAGTATGAACTTTCTGCAGCTTCACAGACTGGTTGTTTTGTTGAAAAAAAAAAAAACATAATTTAAGCAGCATTATTGTATGTTTCTCCCTAAATGTATTCGCTATCGCAAATTAGTAGTTCATAAATGTCATTTTCAGGGCGCAGGGTTGAATATTGAATGTGCTGGATAAAGGTGATAGTGATGATCGTGACACATAATTAAATGTGATGTGTATATGGATGAGCAAGGGCATATTAGAAAGGTCAATAATATAATGAAATCCATGGGAGTGATTCTAATATCATGACTGTGGCACCAAAACATGTTGGAGAGCATATATTGTTTTATTACAGAGTTCACAGTGCAAAAAAAGGTGTAATGTAGCAAGCAGTGACTCTACTCTCTCTTTGGAGTCTGTGCACGACACCACTCTGAATATTTCATACAGCTCTTTTTTGTACCTGTCTAAGCACTTCTGGAGAGTGTGTGCACTGTGTGATATGATGAAAACCAAGAGAGCCTGTCCTCACTCTGCAGAAGGTATCTTTCAAAGTGTCTTTTGTCTTTGCACTTTGTTAACACTGAGAAGTGACACTGTTTTCCTATTGTAAAGATGAGATACTCTATGACCCTGAGACTGAGCCAAACACCCGGAAATATGAGGGGAAATAAAGTCCAATAAATGTCTTTTTGCTGAAAGGTTGGATAGCGATGGAGAATTTATGTGTCACTCAAAACTTAGAAAAACACTTACAGGCCCACGCACACACTCGAAACCACACGTTTCATAGGGATGCGGAGCATCTTGACAAGAGTCTTAAATTTTTTTTCTACACAAATTCAGTTGTGTTGAATTTTCACAGTGAGATGCAGCAAACTCCTCAATCCCAGCCCGGTGCAGGAAGGCCCAAGGTGGCGTCAAAAACACAGCAGTGCAAAAATAAAAAGATTGCATCCCATCCCAACCCTCCAGGAACCCTGCAGTGAAGCTGACGGTGGCGTGGTGACTGATGGACCAACAGCTTTTCCTCAGAGTCTCAACCCGCAAACAGTCATTTTGAATTCCACAACACAAGTTGGGAAATGAAATGGACACGACTGTGTGTTGGGAGTTGTGCGGTCATGTCTAGAAGGTAACCTTCAAGCTGCAAAACGCTTTTGAGGTGGTTATGGTTATAAATTGATCTTGAACGGTTAGGGTTAAGATTCGCAACATCGGGGTTACCTTCTAGACACGACCAGTTGGTGCTATTTTATGTTTTACTGCTAATTTTAAACAAAAAGTATCGAAGCAAAGAGACGAAACTGGTGCTTTTTTGACAAAAGCCGCTAGATGCTGCGGTAGCGCTGCTGCTATTTTGGACTGAACATGCCATGTGAGTCCATAGCCATGTAAAAGTTGTAAAATTCATTAATAGCTGAATCCAGAGTTATTTTCCTCGGCATAATAAACATGCTTCAGACCCACCGGACTGCACCGCCCTGCACACTCCTATGACATATCAAGTTCTGCCAGCTTCCTGCTAGCTGTATGTGGCTTTAATAATGGATATATTTGCTGTAATTCATCGATTATTTATCTTACAGTTCACCCATGGGCTGCATGCTGTCAGCCTGTACCGTGGTGGATGTATTAACGTCTCTGTTCCCAAACAACCGGCTATCGGCCAGTAGCTAGTAGTGCTAGTAGCATGACATTAACAAAAGTCAATGGAGTTGTAGGCTGTTAACTCACATGCAAAGCAAAAGCACAGAACACAACCTCTTCCTCATCATCTATGGCCTGTGGTCTGTTGGACCTCTATTCTGGACGTCCTTGATGTGAAAAAGAGTGAAAAATCTGTTTTCAAAATCTGTGTGCTGGATTTTTCTAACTTCCATTTATGTCCATTGCTCACTTTATGGTCCTCTGGGAAGCAAAAAATTTGAATAAATGAATGTCAGTAAGTATTTATAATAATATGCAACAGAGGCCATTTCGGTAGAGACATTAAAAACGACAATAGAGTCGAAATAAAAGTTTTGCTTTTGTGTGGCACTTTGTAGGTGGACGTTTTACTGGCGTCCAGTAGTCTCTTTCAGTCCAAGATGGGCGGAGGTGTAGGTTTGCTGCTGGACGCTGAAATACCAATGGAACGACAAATTGTCAGCATGGTGACCTGAACCTGTATCGATTTCTTTTAGGACATATTGACTCATTTAGACAATCTGTTTTAGCGTTCGGTTCAAACCACCTAAAGCCTGTTTGTTGGTCCAACAGTGCTGATTTAAATCTGTACACACTCAAATGCACACTTTTAATGAAATGTACCCAGACATTAACAGCAGTAAACACAGCTAGAGCCACTTGGACGGAGTTCAAACCCCCTCTGTAAAATGCAGTGTGTGTGTGTGTGTGTGTGTGTGTGTGTGTGTGTGTGTGTGTGTGTGTGTGTGTGTGTGTTTTCAACAGATGGGGACAGCAGCAGGGTGTGTTTGTGTGTGTGTGCGTGCACATTTGTGGGGGTCCTTAAGTGCTTCCTCGGTGCTCTTCACAAAATGACCTCAGGAGTTGTGGGTGCAGACATTTTGGAGGCTTGCCAGCCTAACAGCTCTCTATACATACATTACGTTATCACTCAAAAACCCATTCTGAACTTGTAAAGACTCACTGGGGATCACACCGTGTGGGTTTGCACCCTTCGAGAGACGTTAAAGTACTTCTGAAAACTTTTAGAGCTATAAATAGTCCATTTTAAAAGTGAAATGCATTCATCACCTTGACTGAATACTCATCTACTTTTTTTTTTTTTTTTTTTTTTAAAGACAGCTTTAAGGTCTTTTAAATACAAAGAAATGGCAACTTTATTGTTTTGGTTCACTCTTGCTGCTCTCTTTAACCTTGCTTCATACTAACAGAGCTAACAGCTCTAGCTGGTGAACACAGTGGAGCATTTAGCAGCTAAAGAATCCGTATTTCTCTCGGGAGTTTTTGGATCCCAAAAACAGGATCGTGTGCAGAAGGTAATCCGCAAGTTAAGAAACTCTGGTGAGAAGTCAGGCATTGATCTGGAATAGTTTAGGTTAGGCATTGGCCTCAAATGGTCAAGGTTAGAATAGGTTTTTGCCAGATTTCGCGATTTGCAGATTATCTTCTAGGCCAGGGGTCGGGAAGCTATGGCTCACGAGCCAGATGTGGCTCTTTTGATGGCTGCGTCTGGCTCGCATCTCTGCGACGGACACTGTTTACCGTTGCCATGGTGACGAGAAAGCCGGTTCTCTATGAGGCAGCGATCAGAGGAAGTCCGGCTTATATACGCGTCTGCTTTGTTTACCGCTTCAACATCACGTTGAAAAGAACACTGGCCACCACAGGACTCGCTTGCTCTCCACTGTTTACTTCCTTGAATTCCGTCGCACTCTATATACGCGTTCTCGGCGCGATGACGTCAGCAGACACGCAGCGGTGAAAAGGAGGTGACGCAGCTCGCCAGCGGGGGAGAGACATAAAATGCACACATTTACATGTATTTAGTTTTAAACATATTGTATTACATTTAAAAATATTTGGTGTCAGCCAAAAAGGTTCCCGACCCCTGTTCTAGGCACAACCCAAAAACAGAGCTAATAGAAGAGTGAATATTGTACTTCGGAGAAATGCACTTAGCGGAGCTAATTTCCATATAGGTGTATCAGTGGCTTGTTTTTATATAATCACCTGCTGTAGATTTAATTACTGGCCCATTCTGTTGTGATTGGTCAACTGAACCAAACTCTTTAGACTCCTCTCCAGCTCCACTCTAACTAGCTTCGTTTGAGGGCGTGCTAACCTAGCCGCTAGGCAGGTATTATGCAAACGTGTTACTGGGTGACATCACCGTGTTACAGACGAAAAGGCGGGACTTCAGTCGAGGCGTTGCAGACAGTTCAGGTGCAGAGTTTCTGTGGGAGAGAGGAACTCCTTTTGGTGTGGACTTGGGCTTTGTAACTTTGCAGACCTTTTACATGGACAAACACTACTAAGGCTGTCAATCAATTAAAATATTGTATCATGATTAATTGCATGATTATACTTAATTAATCGCAATTAATTGCTAATTAATCACACTTTTTTATCTGTTTAAAATGTAGCTTAAAGGGAGATTTGAATGGGCAAATATGCTTGCTTGATGCAAATGTATGCCTACATTTATAACTGGAAATCAGTTAACAACACAAAAAAAATGACAAATGATGTCCAGAAACCCTCACAAGTACTGCATTTAGCATAAAAAATATGATAAAATCATAACATGGTAAACTGCAGTCCAGCAGGCAACAGCAGCTGTCAGTGTGCTGACTTGACTATGACTTGCCCCAAACTGCATGTGATTATCATAAAGTGGGCATGTCTGTTCTTGTGGGTACCCACAGAACCCATTTACATTCACATATTTTGAGGTCAGAGGTCAAGAGACCCCTTTTAAAATGGCCATGACACTTTTTCCTCGCCACAATTTAGTTATTTAGCCTCTTTCATGACAAAAGCATAATAGGTCCTCTTTAATATGTTGTATTTTTCCTAATAATTCAATGATCATGATACTACAATTACTATTTAAGATGTTTTCTTTGGAGTTTCAACGCAGCAACTCCAAATTTAGCAAGTTCACCTGGCTTTATAGATACAATGGGTAACGCCTGGCCACATGCTCCAAACAAAGAGGAGGCAGTTCAAGATTACGAACAGTTAGACACGTATAATAAACCTCGCAATTTCATCAAAAACGTGAACTTTCCAAATATCCAATCTTGCTCCACCTCTTAACAGAAACGATTGACAAAAGGGTTATGATTTCATATAAAAAATGCCTGCATCACTGAAATAGATTTTCATGTAGAGTTTTGTTTTATTGTCCGTTTGCAGCCAGGTGGCTTCAGTACTGATCAACAAAATCCAGCTTTTACATTCAAATCAATACATCTTCATCCCGGACGTAGATGTTGGTGATGAATATGTATGGCATCGCTATTTTCTAGATTTCAAACATATTTCATGATGACAGATGACTACACCAGCAAGAGTATTTAATGGAATGGATGTCAGAAACATGTTTCTTGTTAAAACCTAAAGGTTTGAATAATTACCCACCATGCATCACAAGGTTGATACTGGGCCAAAGGGACAGAATGCATCGATCAGGAAGTGAGTGTGTGTGTTACTCTATTTGTCGCCCTGCATCTTTGTGTGGGTGATATGCTTACCTTGTTTTCTGGCAGCCACCTCTATCCTTATTAGGTTGGTGTGTGTGTGTGTGTGTGTGTGTGTGTGTGTGTGTGTGTGTGTGTGTGTGTGTGTGTGTGTGTGTGTGTGTGTGTGTGTGTGTGTGTGTATTCGTTCAACTGAAGGAATATGGATTCCGGTGTTATCTCCCAATTTGCCATGGTGCTTGTTGCAAGCAGTCACTGGAAACAATAACCATTTGTGAACCAAACTTCAGGAGGAGTTTATTGAAATAATGTCAGCTTCGCTAAAGCCACAAATTGCAGCAGATTGCCGCGACTTTTCCACCAACAGTGAGCATCTACGCAGCGCATCCGGTTTGTTTTCTCTTGACAGTTAATTGAGAGGTGCGAGAGAGGGTGAAAGATGTTTCCTATAATTCATCCAATGACAAACTCTCCTCCCAGGAAATGAAGTGATATTTAATTCAGAAAACTCACAGACTAATGATAGAAGATGAAGGTGTGTGTGTGTGTGTTCACATGTAAATGTACAGTTTAATGACTGAATATGACCTCGCTATGGACAGAAAGTGCCTGTGTGTGAGAGAGAGAGCGAAACTTTGTCACTGTCTCGACCCCGCTCAATCATTTCAGTGTTCATTTACTCTCGCTCTCTGTCCCAGTTAATGTCTATGTGTATAAATGAAAAAATGTATTCATGATTGAATATGGCCCAGACAGTGACAGCGCGTTGACTGATGACGGAATGAACAAGCTCATTATTAAAGGTCTTATCACCTCTCAGCAGACGCCGTTACACACACACACACACACACACACACACACACACACACACACACACACACACCTCACTTCTTGCTCAATGTCACATATGCATTTGTCTTCGTCATCAACGTTTTGGCCCCTACTCACCTTTTTTAAAAGTTGTACAAAGATCTTTGTAGGTCAAGGTTAACTGAAGCGCCAAAAAAGTCATATATCTGGATAAAATCTGGCATGTACTGTAAGTGGTCATAGTAGTACTGTGGAACTAATATTGAAGTGGAAGCAATAGTTATATTATAGCAGTATTAGTCAAGGTAATACTGTTAACCCCTTACCATTCCACCCTCTTTGTAGAGGGGTCGGGGTGGGGCACAGGGGACGTTCAGGGGCAGATAAAAAGACAGGAGTAGATGCCACGTAGACGTGGTGTTCATCATCTGAAAGCTGGGAACCTGAAGATTAATTTGAGATGCAGCTCGGCACTGTGTCAAGTTGTTCTAGTCATGAATAAGAAATTAAAATGAAAGAAATAATTAAAATGAATAGTGACAGGTATAAGGATTTAGAACGACCATCCCCATGCTCACTTATGTCTCATAAGTTGTTGCATTAATTTTTGGGTTGATACCATTTGTGCCGATTTGGTGCTAAAGTTAATTAAAGCTAAAGTTAATTAATACAAATAATCAATAATCCCTGCAAAATACCACATTTAGACACCTCGAGCAACACCATAGAAAAAGCCATGCTGTGATTTGGTATCAAAAAATTTGGGGATTTCTGCAAGAATTGCATTTCTTGGCGATTGGATGGCAAGAACATCTCTTCTGAATGCAGTACCTGTGAGGGTTTCTGGACCATATTTGTCATTGTTTTGTTTTGTTAATTGATTTTCAATAACAAATATATACATACATTCGCATAAAGCAGCATGTTTGCCCACTTCCATTTTGATAAGAGTATCAAACACTTGACAAATCTCCCTTTAAGGGCCATTTTGAACCGATAAAAAACATGCGATTAATTTGTGATTTATCATAATTAACTATGGACAACATGATTAATTACAACTAATTATTTGAATCGGTTGACAAAAGGTTGAAAAAGGTTTTGACTGGTATTAATAATGCCTTCAACTGACTTCTATTTTGTAGTCCGCTGATGGTCTTTCTTCCCACAGACGCCCAACACTGATTGGGTGTTCACAGCGTGTCTGTTCGATGGCAGCAAATCAAGGAAGTATCTAAAAGTTGATGCATTTCTTGCCACTTCAGTGTCTTGACAGTTATTCCACCTGCTCAACATGAGCCTATTTGAATGAGAGGGGGAGAGAGCTCTGTAGCCTACAGATAGCAGGGAGATAATTAGCTAAATCTCCATGGGTGGTTGAGCTGCACCCAGCCCCGACACTGGAAATAGTGTGTGTTCCCATCCATGCTGTCGGTGGGACCAGCGGCAGTTCGGTAAGGGTCCCTTAACTGATTTAAATCAACTAATTGGAATCGCTAACTATACGCTCTCACACACGCACGTGCTGAGGAGGTGATGGCTAAAAGACGGCGTGGTGGCTTTGCGCCTTTTAAGGATGTAGTTGGTCGACACTGTTTGTACAGTATCTGTTGTATCAAGTGTATTTCTTTGCTATTGATCTTGTCTCGATGTCCTCGTTCTTTTTCTTTTTGGCTGCGCTCGCAGTTTGCTGGTGTCATTTTACATCTGCCCGTGGGGGTATTTCTGCTGGCGACGCGGCGAAAGATCTCGGGGGTCACAGCCAAATGGATTTTTCATTGTGATCGTCTGAAGAGCATTTTACCTTCTATTGAGACTCGTCGGCAGGCCCAGATTGCACTTTCTGCATTAAGTGCATTTCTTTCCGATGAAATTAGATTTTAAATAAGAGAATCCATTTCATGATTTCATCTCATCCCCCTCGTCATTGTGGCTGTGTGGCGTTTAATATATTCATGTTTTGACCTAAGTGAAAGGTTCTCTACTAGAAAGTTCTTTTGCTATTTAAAATAGTCCCGTTTTAAGCCTGGAGGCACTGCAGGGGGACTTCAACAATCCACTGTGGAAAGCTTAGAGGTTTAGATATACCTTTTGAATTAACTAGTAAGTTTTAGAGCGTGTCCACAGTGCGTAGCGTCTGTGGAACCTGTTGTTTTTTTATTTCGGCGTCCATTTATCTCGCCAAGAGATTCGAGGTCTTGCCTATTTTTACCACAAGCAGCGCACGGTTCACAGCTACAACAGACATTGACATTGATTCTTTGACAGTATATTGACATCATATCAGCAACGTTACTTCAATTCCTGTCTGCATCTGTAGACTATATCGCAAACAGGAACAAAATTAAAGATTTATTTTTAAAACACTTCCTTCTTTCATTTCATTTCAGATAAAAGCCCTCAAACATTTTTTAGTGGGCAGAGTTAATTTGTTAACATGAGGCTTTTATTTTGAAATATTTGCAGGACAGTGTTGTAAAACTTGCAGGGCTCCATGAATGAATAAAGTATGGGGTTTTAATTGTACCCTGTTTTTCACACTATAATTCACAATTTCCTCAAAAATCAACGGTGCGCCTTATAATCCGGCGCGCCTTATGTATCATTTCTGGTTGTGCTTACTGACCTCGAACCAATTTTATGTGGTACAGGGCGCTCAAAAATCTGTCAAAAAGTTTTATTACGACTTTGGTAAGCTACGAAGCTGCACCTCTGGAATTACGGCACTCACCGACACTGTCAAAACGAAAGTGAAGACAACTAATTCGGAGCTTGCCACCATTATGAGTGGATTAATTACAAAACTCCAACCGCTAGATATTAGTGTCAACAGGTTGTTTGGTGACACACAGTCACCAAAACAGGGAGGCAACGCCGGGCGAGTTACTCCACTATCACGAGACGAGAGCACATTATGTATGAAAACAGACACGTTCATTATAATCCGGTGCGCCTTATAGTGCGAAAAGTACGGTCGATTATTACTATTATTTATAAATGAGCATGTTTCTTAACCTTTTTCTGTCTGAAATAAATGACATTTATAATGAAATGAAATGGACGTGATGCAAGGCTGACTCCATGTAGAAAGAAAGGGCTGACAGCAGCAGAAACGCTGGAGAAACAGGATTATTATTCAAATTACCACACAGTTCTTAACCTTTTCTGTGTAGAAAGAAAAGGACCGGCAGCAGAAACGCTGGAGAAACACAGCTGTTGTGAACAACCGGCATGTGAGTCACGTAGCAATTCATCGAGGTATCCGTCAGGCGCTGCTCACGTATCCAGACCATTTGAGCTGCAACACGTTCTAACCTTTAAGATTCAGCAAAGACTGTAATCTACCAGAGACAGAAATGAGTCCAGCACAAACTCAGACATGTTGCCCAAAACTGTCTATATATAGAAGAAAATGAGTGTCATGATAGCCACTTTTCTCATAATATAATGAATATTAAGAAGATATTCATAAGACAACAAGAAACAACCACTGACATCCTCCTCTTTCTAGATTAAGACTCTAATACTCTGTATTTTCTCAGCTTAAACAACCCAAATACATAACCAGGTATGTAGAAGACCTTGTAATATGATATTATACTGCGATGCTGCAGCCTCTGAAAACATTTTAAAGTGCTAGTCTGCGCTTTAGCCTGTTAAATATGTTCCCTTGGTACCTGTCACATCCAAGTTCATCAAGTGTTGTTCTTCTTCCTCTGCAAACCTCCTCCCCTCCCTACAGAGCCCTTCGTTTTTAATTTATGTCTTCAATCATTCAGCTCTATGTGCAGAGTTACGGGAGAGCGCTTGTTTCCTCCGTCAGGGTGTCCCTCCAGTGTGGCATTGCTCCAGAGCAGATGGCCTTGGTGATAATGATCTACAATGCATACTCCTGTGTGTGAAGTGAGAGGGGGTGTACTTTGCTTTAATGTTTCCCCCACCTCAGCACTTGCACCAGGCTCACATTAAAACCCATCGATCTCACACACACACACTTGCTTTACGCTGTGTGTTTCACCCTTGGGCTCTGGCTCTCTCCAAAGAGTTGCTGTTGCATCACAAAGAGGCCGATATATATTTCACACAACATCACATCATTGGCGTTATGACATTACCATAAAGATGGACTTGCATCATCTCCGCTGTGATCCAGTTTTCAGCTTGCAAAAGGTTTTTTTTTTTTTTTTTTTTTTTTTTTTACAGTCCAGAATGATTCACCTTTCATATTTTCCAAGTAGATATTGGAAATACATCCAAGGATGTTTGTGTCTGCTTTGTGATAGAATTTAAACGAATACACCATCATTTAGGAAGACAAGCCTTTTTATTGAATAAAAACTCCAGGTCTGAAGAGTGAAGCCAATGCTGAAGTACCTTAAACTTGTATTCTTTCTAATATCCAGCAGGGGGCGACTCCTCTGGTTTTGAAAATTATCCTACTTCTCACTTGATTTATTACCTCAGTAAACATTGTAAACATGAGTTTATGGTCTCAATCACTAGTTCCAGGTCTTCTACAATACAGCATGATGTTCATTTAGTAAATTATGGTCCCATTTAGAGTCAAATAGACCATAAAGAAGGGGATGCTTTTAGGGCGTGGCTACGTTGTGATTGGCAGGTTGCAACCACAGGGTTGTCTGTGTTTTTGTTGTCACACTCCTTCACAGTGTCTTTTCATTTCATGCAAGTTATGTTACATCCTAGTAAAGCCTAGGGATGAGGGCAGAAACATAAGCCCACGTAGTCAGACGTAAAATGGTCGTTTATTGTCAAGTGAACAATCAAACACTGCAGTCATTATCTTGGAAATCCCAGTATGGCGGACCAGCCTCAGCAGCTCGGAGACAAAAGGTCTTATTCCTCTTGCGTCTCTTCTGGTGGCAAGTAACCAAAATGATGGTGGCCAAAAAATCGAGATCCCATCCATCCATCTTCAATCGCTTATCCCGTCTGGATCGGGGGGGAGGGCTGGAGCCGATCCCAGCTGGCACTGGGCGACGGCGGGGTTCATCCTGGACAGGTTGCCAGTCCATCGCAGGGCTGACACATAGAGACAGACAACCATTCACGCTCACATTCACAGCTACGGGTAATTTAGAGTCATCAATTAACCTAAGCTGCATGTTTTGGTCTGTGGGAGGAAGCCGGAGTACCCGGAGAAAACCCATGTTCACACGGGGAGAACACGCAAACTCCACACAGAAGAGCCTCAAGCCGGATTCAAACCTACAACTGTCTTGCTGTGAGGTGAGAGTGATAACCACTGCACCATGCAGCCCAAAATCAAGATCTCATTTTTTTATTAGTATTTTTTTTTTCTGTCTACAATACAAATGACAGCTAAATCATGTGGGGAGGAACATTGGCGTCCTCTGTTTTCCGGTTGCCGCTTGTGTTGACTACTCAAAATGAAATACAGGAGCAGATAATCTAGTCAAACACATCAGTGACTTTGTGTCCATTGTCCTCATTATGCAAAGAACGAGGCGGTTAACTGAACAAACTCTCAAGAACATCACTGACGTATACGCCTGTCATTAATAAAAGGAGACAGCTCACTTCAGCTGACTCACAGCTCAAGTAGAAACTATGACTAAATATGCGTACATGACACATGTATACACACAGACAGAGAGAGACACTGGGTCACATGCATGTGGAAATGTCCACTTATGTAGACACACACACATTTGTATGCATATCTGTGGGTCCATCCTGTTGGTTTGCATTCATTCTGTAACTCGCAGCGCATGTGCAGACCCACTCAGCACAAACATTAACAACCACTGACTCACCTCTGAGAGTGTTTAAATGACATGTTACCTCCCCATCCTTTTAAAGACCTGAGTGATTCACAAATATACACACAAAAAGTCACACTTTTAAAGAAGAACATGCACATACACACCAGCCCATTTGCATGAAAAGGTGTGTAAATACCACCATAATGCGCAAGTACAACATGCAATAAGTACGCCTTTCTTGATTTCCGTGTGTCATTTGTACACTGTGTATCCTGTACTGACTGCAATGTAAACGCATCCACGTATAAATGCTGCGATAAGAGTTAGCGACGTAGTATAACAAGCGAGAAAGATCACTGATGGTGGATGGGTGGGGAGGTGCATGGGCCCAACAAACACTCAAATTTTAACCAGTAGACTGCTGTGAAAGACGGGTGTTGACCTGCTTTTTGTTTTGTAAGTTAGCAATCCGTGTCCCCTGTTTTTTTTACCTATTTCCTGTATTTATATTACGTTGTTTTCATACGGGTTTTACTTAGTTTATGCACTTATTTTAAGCCCATCCATGATGTTTTTTCCTAACCCTAATTAAGTGGTTCTCTTGCCTAAATCTAACTGGACATTTTTGTGGCATACAAATGTCAAGCGAAAAGCGGTTTACAAATGACTCGAAAAGCTTCAAAAGCATACTCATGACACATGGATAATAAGCCGTGAGCCCGGCTTACACTCATACAGAAAACAAAACACGCATTCTTGTCCAAGCATCGTGAAAATACTGTAGCAAAGAGCTATGATAGGTGAAAGTTACCAGTAAGATGTTGAAGTGCCGTTAAATTGTCAAATATTTGCTGCCTTCAAGGTCCTCCGTTTTTTTTAGACACAAAAAAAAAAAAGTTGAATGTAGGAAAATGGCAGATATAGAAAGCAAAGGAAAGATAAGAGAGAGAAATGGCAGACATGCAGGGGAAGACAGCAACCAAGTGATATTTTTTGGGCTGGTTTATCTGTTTAACATCAGAGCTTCACTCATTATTCACTAATGGGACATCGTCGCTCAGGGTTTCAAAGGAAAAGCATCTGGCTCTTCGCTTTACACCAAACCAGTGAAATGATTTTAATTTCCCTCAGGGTTCCACCGTCAGAGTGACCGATTTGCACACAAAAAGAATTTGAGTGGATTCTGACAGGAATAAATGAGTCTAACTGTGAATAGGGCGTGACATACAAGTCTAAATGTATCAGGACTAAACAAATGCCTCTCGCTTCTCTGCTCCACCAGACATTTCGCATTTCCCCAAAAGGTCAAATCAATTTGATATACAGAATATATCTGATTATGCACACTGAACAGCACACAATATACATACTTTTCACTGTTGTTTTTAGAGAGCAAGAAGGCCGACAGCGTTGTTTAGTCCAAGCTGAAAATGTCAGCTTACTTAAATACTTTTAAGTGTAGTTTTAAGGTTCTTGTACCTCAATTGATCTTTTCATACTTGATATTTTATGCTCTTTTCTTTACCTTATGTAGCCCGGCCCATTTTTTCATTTCCGGTTCAAATGCAGTTGTGTTAGCTCTACTGGTTTAGTGCCAGCACTTCTATTCAGCAGCTACACTGCAGCGAACAAATAGTTTTACCAGAGACCACGTCTGCGCAATGTGGAGCTACAAACCAGCCGGTCAGCATACAAAAGCATGACATTGTGATTTTGTAAACTGTCACTGTCAGATGGGTGCCAGGTAGATAGCTAGCAAGTTTTCTATCCCCAAATTGCTAGCTCCAAATAGCTATATAGCCACTAGCTAGCTAGTTATCTATCCCCAAATTGCTAGCTCTAAATATCAAAATAGCCACTAGCTAGCTAGCTAGTTATCTATTGCCAAATTGCTAGCCATCTATAGCCAATAGTTAGCTAGATGTTATCTATCACCAAATTGCTAGATGTAAATAGCTATATAGCCACTAGCTAGCTAGATAGTTATCTATCACCAAATTGCTAGCTGTAAATAGTTGAATAGCCACTTACTAGCTAGAGAGTTATCTATCACCAAAAAGCTAGCTGTAAATAGCTATGGCTAGCTGCTCACTAGATATCTGTCCCCTAATTGGTGGTTTTTGATTTAAAACTAATACCAGCTTTAAAAAATGTCTTTAAAAAAAGCTTTTTGACAAGTAAAGGATGATAACCATGGCTGTATTAACACTGGTGACATTAAGCAACACAATGGCACTTTGAGAATACAACATGACGTAATTCATTTACAATTGATACAATTCATTTTACTACCTACTTAAAGTTAGCTAGTGTAGCTAGTAGTAAGCTACAGGTCATAATACTATACCATGTACAGCAGTATTAGCAATGACCATGATTACATTAATATATATATATATATATATATATATATATATATATATATATATATAGTAGGGGTATATATATATATATATATATATAAATATTCATTTGTAGGAGAAATTTGTTATTTATTCTTTCTTTCTTCAGCCCTTGGGAGTTAAAGTTAATAGTTTTACAAAATGTCTCTCAATTTAGATCTAAAAACACTCCCTCTGACAAAATAAAAAAGTTGAATGTGTGAAAGTGTTTGGTAGTTTAACAGAGAGAAAGCAGTAACGGTATAAAAGTGCTCCTTAAAGGGTCAGTGTGTAGCATTTTAGGGGATCTGGTTGCAGAAATGGAATCTAATAACTATGGTTTCATTAGTGTATAATCACATGAAAGTAAGAATCGTTGTGTTTTTGCCAGTTTAGAATGAACCGTTTACATTTACACAGGAAGTTGGTCCTCTTGTCGGAGTCATGTAGCCATGTTGCACCTCAGCTCGAGCGAGTACCTTTTGCGTTCAAAGTAGTTAATTCAACATGCTTGGGTGACTGCAGTAAAGCGAGCCGCAGAGTGCAAAAACGTGACTTGTGTTGCTCCTAAAGTAGTGTTATTATGGTAAAGTTGGAAAGGGAAGCATGAGCGGTGGGTACTCAGTTGGTTGCAGTCTGCAACCACACCACTAGATATCACCAAATCCTACACACTGTACCTTTAAAATGCTGAGGCCATTCTGCTTGCAGTACATAACGTTATAGGCCGCACAGCAAGAATAATTATCATCATCCTGAAGAAGTCATTGTGAATATTGTTGTCAAATGTCCTCCTGTATTCTGTTGTTACAGAAAAGGTTGTGAATCTTACTGACGTGATTTCAAAATAGAAATTTAAAATAGTTCACGTTTGGTTTCACATACAAACTGTGTTCCCTGTATCCGAGAAGATAAAGACTGCAATGAGACAGTGTTTGTTTTAATCTACTTGGAGCACCTGGTGAGCCAAAATTATCAGATCAGGCCCATTCAGATAGTGCCAATGTGTTCTTAAATCACAGAAAAGTCAGTCTAATGACTTTCATGCATTGTGAACTTTCTGGCGCTCATATCAGTTCATATCTGATCACACGCACACACAGACAGTTTTAAGAAAGTGCCAGATTTCTATCCCCTGTAATGATTGTAGGAGAGAAGCACTACCACAAACTTTGACTACTCTGTCTAAGGTCTGTCTAGTGATTATTGCCCTGTCTGACCTAATGTGCTGGACTACGCTGCTCTACCTAACTCGAAAATGTCAAATCTCATTTGAAACCCAAAGAGCATATGAAGCAGCACTGCAGAGACAGCTGCAGTTTGAGTCTTTGTAATGTGGTGTTGGTAATTAGTGTGACTGGTCAGTGTGTACTATTAGGATGTGGCTCACATAAGGTCTGAGTTGTCCTTGCACTGACACAGAGGATTCGTTGTGTGTGGCTTTCAATATGTACTAGCTGCATTCAAAATCACATACTATGCGCTACATACTCAACGGGTGTACTGTCGTTCAACATACTTTCGTATGCGCTGAGCAGTAATTTTTATTGTCATTTTCTGAGATCCGCTTCACCGGTTGCGGATGTGTAACCGTGGTAACATGAGCCAACCTCGTGACCAAAATGACGAGTTGTGAGAATCAATGATATTACACCTAGCAAAGTGAAGCGTTGTTGATGTTACAGAGCTGTGCATCAACATCCACTATAAATGTTCTCGACACTACTGCATTGCATTGTGGGATATTTACGCTGCTGGAAATTGTATGCAATTTGCGTACTACTGGTTTCATACTAAGGTTTCAGACATACTGAAATACCTCACATGCTGTTTTAGCATACTAGATAGCATGTTGTATGGAATTTCCGATGCAACAGGTGTATGCATGTGCGACTTCTGGTACTTCGGCAATATATGTTTTTTTGTTTTTTTTTTTTTATTTTGCTGCTATCACCTCCCAGACTCTCGAACGGCCCTGGAACAACCAAGATTGTGTTGTATTAATTCCTATTTTATGTAAGTAATGATTGTCACTAGTATCAACTAGGGCAGTCAAAGTTAACGCAATAATAACATGTTATTGCAAATTCATTTTAATGCCACCAATCTATAAAACTTGCGATTTTTTTATGTTGTTGTTGTTGGATACAGGTATCACATGAAACTAGAAAAACCAAAAGGAATCCATTGGTCCCAACATTGTCATACTGACTTGTGATGTTTTGTGTTGTTTATTGATTTCCAGTTATAAATACATACACCCATTAGCATTAAGCAGCATATCTGCCCACTCCTGTGTTGATAAGAGTATTAAATACTTATAAATAATAAATTATAAATCTCCCCTTAAGGTACATTTTGGAGTGTTTGTGTCCACCTGATGAATGTGAGTCCACCAGTCACTGTCCTTCAAGCTCTGTTTTGGTCTCCACCAGGGAAATATCTGGTTCTTTAGCTGAATTCTCCCCTATGTTCACCAGTTATTATATCTGCCTGCTGTTTGGTGCTTGGCAAGTATCTTATGGTTGGTTTATCAGAGCATTTTTGCTGAAAACAAAGCTCCATAGAGATGGGGTTTACACTATTAATATTCCAGATTACACGCCATATCGACCAACTCCCATACGTGCGTTTTAAATAGACATATAATTGCCTACATCTCGCTAAAGCACACGCTCACAATGAATGTCGCTCTTTGTCTCTGTAATTGCTTCAGTCCAAAGTCCAAATTTATTGAAGAAAAATGGATGTAATCATTATTTATATCATTATTATAATGCTCCAAGCTACTGTGTTTGTTTCGCATTTACAGCTGGCTCTGTATGATGACAGGCTTTTGTTTTTCAGTAGAGTCTTAACAACATATCTCACAATATTAGGCTATTTAATATACTATTAATTCATTCATTCATTTGCATATTTCCCAGCAGGGATTTTGGCTGTTGATCATTGAATCTTCCCGACAACTACACATGATGGCGGCTAAAAGTTGACGTAATCCCTGCATATGGGTCACTGCAGAGTTAGTTGATGATTCTCTTTGAGTTCATCACTACCACCAACCTCCTTCCTGTTATGCATCCTAGTTCCCCAATTTGTTATTGTAAAAATATTGATTAGAGCAGCTTTACATTTGTTTGCTAATTGTCTTTATACGGTTGTGCACTAAAACAGAAAAATACCAGCAGATTCCTTACTTTGTGGCATTTTGAGTCTCCCATCTTTTTGCAGCACCCATTCAAACATTACACAGCTGCACAATGTTAATTTATAGTGACCCACACAATAACTATGTCATCTAATTAATGCTGTTAATGCAAACTTGGGCTTTTGCAAAATCTTCGCAATTCCTCAGATTCGGTAGAAGACCCATTAAAGGGAGCTGAAATGTTTACTTCCTATGAACCGTTACTTCTTGGGGCTGCTTGGTTGAAATCAGCCAGTGCCTTTAACCTAATGGCACTTTGTCCACACACACAGACAGAGACATGCACTCACATTTCCACATCAATAGCATTTCCAAGACAAGCAGGCATTACGAAAAGTTCAAAGATCTCAAATGCAGTGTGTGTCTTTGTGAGGCTGTGTGCTAAAAGTAAACAGCAAACCCTGCCATTATCATCTATTCACCGCACACCTTTTGACATTCACACTTTTACTTAGGTTTTTATTTTATTTTTTTATCCGAATTTTCTTTTTTTCCCTGGAGATGTTTTCTGGATATCAAAGAAACCTAACATGCAGACTTTTCAGTAGGATTTGAGTTTCACTTGATAAAGACATGGAAGTATTTAGGAGAGACGCACTGCACCACTACTTAATCACCGCTGACATAGCTCCTACTGTGCCTCCTTCTCACTTTGACGCAGCCAAGTGCAGGCAAATACACCCTTGTGCACCTAAAACGACCCTTAACCCAGCCGTTGAAGGACATGCAGTATGTTCTGCTGTGTAATTAAAGCTTAAAACCACATTTTTTAAAGATTGGACTGATTGAAAAGTAAAACAGACAAATTTCAACATCTACTGTACATATGTTTTTACGTCTAGAAGACAGCAACAACTAAAAGCCTTCCGTACATGACAACGATGAGGGAAATAGCGATGAAGCAAAGACGAAAGGAAAGGAAATGTGTAGGGTGGGAATAGAGGACAGAACAGGGGAGGAGCAGGTCTAGGTGAAGGGTTGTCTCATTAATCTCAAAAGGGAGCAATGGTCCCTTCAGAATGCAAATGAAACTATCAGTCTTATCAGAGATGGAATGATAGAGGTATTGACAGGGTTACCGGGGTACAAGGTGGAAAAGAAATAAAGTAGTGAAGCAGCCCCGAACATTGCACTCACTCACTTCTGATATCTTGAGGTAACTTCTGTTATGATTTAACGCTGGATAAAAATGAACTGAATTAAAGTGATGTAAAGACTGAGGTACTGTGGTTGTTAGGGTTGGACATACCCTGGAAATACCACTATAAGTGGACCAGTATTTAAACAGAGAACAGTTCGGGGATACTGCCTCATCATCATCATCATCAACAGAACGTAGAAGGGCTGGGACAATACGCCTATCTCCTGATTCAATATCATGATACTTCGGGGCCAATTCGATAGGTATTGCGACGTTTAAGTATTTTAATTCTACAATTGTTGTTATTCAATATTACGATTTATTGCAATTTTTGTTCACTTTTTTAACACTAGATCATTGTGAAAAGTTGAAATACCATATTTTTCGCACTATAAGGCACACTCAAAATCACCCAACTGTTTAACCCAGACACTGATGGTGAAGGATTTGATGGATTTGTGGAAGAGGAATGAACCGAAAAGTTAGTGTATTGTTTTGTATTTCATGTGTTACAACTGGAAAATGTTGAGAGTTATTGAAGTTATTAAATGAATTAAATGAAGTTTGACTTATCTGACCGTTGGTTTTGCTTAATGCGCCTTATAATCCGGTGCGCCTTATAGTGCGAAAAATAGGGTGTACATTTTTAGTGACTTTTACTCAGGAAAATGTCTAAACTGATACAGTACAAATGTTTGGTATTGAGTCAGTAGTCAGAAATGTCCTGAAGTCTAATATACCAGTCAGTGTCAGGCATTATGTATTCATTTTTTTCCAGCAACCCAAAAGTCAAAAACTAAAGACACTTCCCTCACAAAGTACTGGCATTTACATGCAATGTTTTATACTTCTGGTGAATATAATCCAATCAATCTGATTTCCATGTATGTGTTTTGTATACACGGTTCACTGTGTTAACACCTTATTTTGAGTCGCACATGCGTACTTCCGCTAACTTCATCCGTCAAGTCCGTCTCTAGCTCTCCCGTCAGCTCCGCTCTCTTTATCCATCCATGTTCAGCTCCATCGGGGATGTTTGGATGGATTTAACATAGATATCAGTATATGGTGCTCTACAGTTGTAGCGTCGGCCCATTTGACCACGGAGATGAGAGTGACGACCGACTTGATGGTATTAATATACGATAACATTTCCTGTCGATGACAGAGTTAGCATGCATCTTTAGCCCTGATGTCTAACTCTGCTTTTCCTCCAATGTGTGAAACCCAAAGTGTTTCCATACTTTACTGTATGTGTAGTCTTTTCCACTTTGGATTTAAATCCAAAATCTGACCCGAATTTCCCTCCGGGGATTAATAAAGGTTCATCTTATCTTATCTTATCTTTAATATTTCTACTTTCTTGTTTCAGTTTGTTACGGTTTGCTTTGGTTGACGGATACCGAACAGATATGACATCGCATTATTCAGACTACAACAATAAAATTGATAATTTCCTTCTTCCTCTTCATAGACTGAAATGAAGCAAATATATTGTTTCTGGCATCAAAAAACAATTTAAAAATTGTTTTAAAAAATACTGTGAATTGATTTTTTTCCCCACCCTTAAATGATAGTGCTGCACCTCCTTTTTTTAATTTACAACCTGTTCATACATTGGTAATAAAAAACGATTAAAAAACATTATACATGTAAAAACTTACATACAGTCCTTACAGTCAATGGCAATTTTTTGTTCATCTCTTCAACTTTGGTCTTTGAAAGCTTCAGCTCATCGATTAGGGGAACGTACAAAGACAGTACTGTGTCGCGTTTCTTGCCAGATTATCAGTATGTGAACATGATCATCTGATGATAACAGAACAATTTGCATGTCCTATACTAACACAGCCTGCAGAGAAGAATGGGAGTGCTGAAACACATCAGAGGATTATTAGAAACTCGGAGGTGGTGAGGGGAAAAGGTGTCGGACAGTAAAGAGCACTGGCTGTCACAATCCAGCGAGGTGGAATTGAGCGGTGCCTCAGGTGGAAGCGCAGAGTGTCTGCCGGTCATCAGAGTTGAAAGGTGGCGAGTCAGTCAACCTGTTTGTCTGCGGGAGACGAAAAGGAATCACGAGGTGAGCGCTGTGCGCCGAGCTGCCTCCGCGGCCGAGGTGGCGTCTCGTAGGTGTGAGAGTCGATGCGCTCCAGACTCTTCGTGATGCTGCAGGGCAGCAATCAATCAGTGGAGCAAAGGCCAGCGCTCTCCCTGGGTGTTTCCTTATAAAGCTGTGTACTGTGTAGCTGCAGCCGCGTTGCAACGGTTTTTACAGCTAACCCAAATCTCAGCCCAACCTTATTTATGTGTCACTCTCCAACTCTCTGTCCCGTCTTGTTTTTTCCTGGAGCTCTGTCTGTCCAAGTCCTACCTCTTCAGGGGTTTTTATCCAGTTGACACAATGCTGGTACATTAACCCTTGAAACCCACATAGACCCGTTTTGGTCTTTAAGGGGAGATAGCAGGTCAACAGTAGATGCCGTATACAAGTAGTGGACATCATCTGAAAGCTGGAAGATTCATTTGAGATGAAGTGTCACATTGTTCTGGTCATAAATCAGAAATAAACATGAATGAATTAATTCATTCATTAAAATAAATTACAAATGGATACAAGGGTTTAGAACATTGTGATAGAAGTATATGAGAACCATTCCCATCCTGTTATGTCTCATAAATTGGATTAATTGTTACACAGATTTGGTGCTAAATTTAGCTATTTTTTTAACACTCGAAAGCTTCAAGACATCAAGACCTTGAGAAACACCCTAGAGCCATGCTGTGGTTTGGTATGAAAAAAACGTTTGACATTTGGAGATTTCTGCAAGAATTGCATTTTTCTGTGATTGGATGGCGAATACTTCTGTCCTGGAAAATTTTCAGAAACCCCCTTATTTTCAGTCTAGCTAGGACAGGACATCCATCCTCTAAAAGCTCAAGGTCTCTGGTTTGTGGCTGTAAAGTTTCATGAGGCTGAAATTATCCTAGAGGTCACCACAGGGCATTTTATACAGTGAGGTCAAGGGTCAAAGAAAGATCTCACGACAATGAAATGGCTACTATGTGGACTAACATCATCACACATGAATACAGTTGAACTCACTGGATCCACGAGAGTCAATATATGTAATTCTACAACTGTTTCAGGACCCCAGGAGACTCGCTGGTACCCACAGAACCCATTTTCATTCACATATCTCGAGGTCAGAGGTCAAGGGACCCCTTTGAATATGGCCATGACAGTTTTTCCTCACCAAAATTTAACTTTGGAACGTTATTAACCCTCTTTTCGGACAAGCTACTATGACATGGCTGCTGCCAGTGGCTTCCTTAGATTTTCTAGTGTCATATGATTTTGGACTTGTGTTAGCTCTAAAACCAAACCTGGTACAGACTCTGAAGACAGTAAAGTTGGTAGGGATCACCCATAATCCATACGGCAAACTGCTACAGCAAATGAATTAAACACCCAGTGTTCTAACTTTTTTTTCTCAACCATATTAATAGCTGGATGTATACGATGAACGTGTGTGAATTGAGAAATATGATGGATTTTCTTCTGTACCTTTGTGGGGGTTTTTTTTGGATTGAAGATTTGTTATGTGGGAATGATGAGCCCATAATATGATGCTATGTGTCTACCACCTCATTAGTTTAAAACCCTCACACACTCCTGATAATCAACCTCCTCCCTGTATCTCTTTCCTTCTCTCTCTCTCGCAGCTCTCCAGACCACTCAGCCTCCCAAGGTCCTTTACCCCCCAGAGAGACAAGACACCATGATAGAAATCACGCCTGGTAAGGACTAACAGCTCTTCTCTATCTCTTTAGCCTTAGGTCAACGTGGTAATCCTTACGGTCCTCGGTTTTAAAACGCTCTCGCCGTATTTAGTGTGAAGTGCTGTAGTGTTTCTTCCTCTGTGTGTGTGTGTGTGTGTGTTTGTGTGTGTGTGTCCTATTGGGATGCTACCATGGACCACTGTAGTGGTGTGTGCTGTAGTATGAATTTCAGGCATAAAGGACCACTAAAGCTGGAACTTCCTGTGATGCAAGGGGTTAATATGGGCTACAAAGCCACACTATAACTCTACCTTAACCCTATGCATGGGAGAGGTGCCTCTTTCCTATCTCGCCAATGCTGCACAGATTTGATGAGTGGTGATTTTCTGTCCATGATGATCCTG
The DNA here is from genome assembly GCA_947000775.1 of Pterois miles. Lineage (NCBI taxonomy): Eukaryota > Metazoa > Chordata > Actinopteri > Perciformes > Scorpaenidae > Pterois > Pterois miles. Next base: position 10,274,638 of record CAMQGK010000308.1, on the reverse strand, counting down.
TAAGTGGACTTTTTTTTTTTTGCCTCTTCAGTACTGATGCTGGCACTTTGCATGCTAGCTACACAGTTCTTCCTGTTTATGGCATCTGACTGTCAAATGTCAGATGCATGATGGGCTCTGAGAAAGTTTTTCTGCATTGAAACTCCAAATGGTAGACACCCAGTGCTCGGAATAGCAACTGTCAAAACACATATGAGCTAGCATGGGGTTAACTACACTTGGATGTATTAAAAGAACTGGGTATCATGGTCCGAGACAACAAAAAGAAACATGTACTTTCTTGGGCCCCTAGAGCAGTGATTCCCAAGGTGGGTCACAGTAGACTTTATTTTGGGTCAATTAAATTATTAGAATTTCTTCCATAGTCTTTTAACTAGGGCTGTCAATGAATCAAAATATTTAATCTCAATTAATCGCATGATAGTCCGTAGTTCATCGTGATTAATCCCAAATTAATCACACATTTTATGTGTTCAAAATGTACCTGAAAGGGAGATTTGCCAAGTATTTAATACTCTTATCAACATGGGAGTGGGCAAATATGCTGCTTTATGCAAATATATGTATATATTTATTATTGGAAATCAATTAACACCACAAAACAATGACAATTGTTGTCCAGAAACCCTCCTAAATATGCCCAAATATGCTCAAATCATGTCATGGCAAACTGCAGCCCAATAAGCTACAACAGCTGTCATAAAGTGGGCATGTCTGTAAATGGGAGACTGGTGGGTACCCATAAAACTCATTTACATTCACATATCTTGAGGTCAGAGGTCAAGGGACCCCTTTGAAAATGGCCATGACAGTTCCTCGCCAAGCTTTAGTGTAAGTTTGGAGCGTTATTTAACCTCTTTTGTGACAAGCTATGATCCTGTTGGTACCAATGGATTCCTTAGGTTTTGTAGTTTTCATGTGATATCTATACTGTATATATAATATCTGTATAGCTTTAAAAGTGAGGCTGCTACAACCTCCGAAAGATCAATTGTGTTATTGTGTTAAAATAATTAGTGGCATTAAAATGAATCGATCGTGTTAGTCCTAGTCAAAACTTAAATGAACTAGAATGGACTTAATTACACTTAATTAAACATATTTATGTGTAACTATAGTGGATTGCTATAGTGGGTTACTATGAAGAGCTTTTTTCAGAGAACTGGGTACCATGAAGGTTCCTAATCACCCACAACAACCAAAAACTTTCTATGAGCATCTACTTTTTTGGGCCCCTCGAGCAGCGATTCTGAAAGACTGACATTTTATTAGAGTTGCCAAATAAATTTGCAGAATTTCTTCCATAATCTTTGATTTTAGATTTATGTCTGCAGGGAGCCTGAATGTTCATATTGTTCTGATAATTGTAGCCTACCTTTAACATTGAGTCTAACATAAAAGTTACAAAACAAATTGTTTGGTCTCATTTATAAAGTATTTGAAATGTGTGTATGTTTTCAATAACACTTGCATTTCATAAGATTGTGGTTAATTAAGGGTATATCAAAATGGCTGGTTTACCCATTCAGCATGATATAAGGTTGTGCAAAAACGGTATTAAAAATGGTCAGGAAAGTTAATTTATGCACAAATTCAGTCTTGTAGTGAGTTTTAGATCAGGCTTATTGTGAATTGGAAACCAGAAAAGAACATTGGCTGGGTTAGGGAAGGATCATGCTTGATTATGTTGAGTAAGTTTGGGAATCTAAAAGAAATGTTCACGGTTTGTGGATATAACTACAAGTATGTGACAGATGAACAGAATCTCTGGTCCGTTCTCGCTCCCAACTCGTCAAATAGTCAGTGGCCCGCGCCATCAGAGACCGATGCATGGAGGCACCCTTTAGCGACTGTATGCAACACACCGGGCTTTGAACTAACTCCAATGTAAACCCAGCAGCGGCGATATTCAACAGTCAGAGCATGTGACGTAGTATAAAGAGTGTGAGAGCCCTTTAAGGTCAGGTGGGAGTGGTTTTGCATGGGTCAAACAAACAAAAATAGCTGATAGTGGCCGATGTGAAACTAAAAGTAACCATTGACTTATTTTGTCGCATCGCATATCGCATTCGTCACGTGAGTCGTTAACATTGTTAGTCCAGTTACACGCGGGACGAACGACTCATGTTACAAGGGACTCACGGGGCTGATGATACTAATGGCTCCTGTGATTAGCGACTTACAGGGCTAATGATACTAATGACTTGTGTGACTAGCAACTCATGGGGGTGATAATACTAACAACTCATGTGACCAACGACTAACGGGACTGATGATACTAATGGCTAATATTACGAGTGACCCACAGAGCTGATGATACTAAGAACTCGTGTTACTAAGGACTCACAGGGTTGATGATACTAACGACTCATGTTACTAGGGACTCACACGGCTGATGATACTAACAACTCATGTTACTAGTGACTCACAGGGCTGACCATACTAACAACTCATGTTACTAGGGACTCACAGGGCTGATGATACTAACGACTCATGTTACTAAGGACTCACAGGGTTGATGATACTAACGACTCATGTTACTAGTGACTCACAGGTCAGATGATACTAACAACTCATGTTACTAGGGACTCACACGGCTGATGATACTAACGACTCATGTTACTAGTGACTCACAGGGTTGATGATACTAATGACTCATGTTACTAGTGACTCACAGGTCTGATGATACTAACGACTCATGTTACTAGTGACTCACAGGGCTGATGATACTAACGACTCATGTTACTAGGGACTCACAGGGCTGATGATACTAACAACTCATGTTACTAGTGACTCACAGGTCTGATGATACTAACGACTCATGTTACTAGTGACTCACAGGTCTGATGATACTAACGACTCATGTTACTCGGGACTCACAGGTCTGATGATACTAACGACTCATGTTAATAAGGACTTACGGGGCTGATGATGCTAACAACTCATGTTACCTGGGACACAGGGCTGACCATACTAACGACTCATGTACTAATAACTCATGTGACTTGAGACTGACGATACTGACGAGTCACATCACTAAAGACTGACTTGACAAAATAAGTTATTTTTAGTTTCACATGGGACACAAACACCAGTCTCCTGGTTGAAAGTGTTGTGTTTGTTTGACCCGTCCAGCAGCCCTCCCAAGCGCCTTAACTGGACTCTCAAGGACACTGTCCAATCAGTGGTATTTGACGAGTAGGGAGTGAAACCAGGTTCATTGGCCAGAACCACCTCACCACCTTCACCCTCGGCTTTGTTCTTGGGAGCTTGATAACGACATACTTTACTGGACCCTGTAGGGACTTTGCCTCTGTCTATAGGGAAGTCAGAGGTCGGGTTCATACACAGAACAGCAGGGTCCTGGTGCAGTTTTGATGTCTTGGGTCAGACAGTTGAAAGATGGAGCCTCTGTTAGCGCTCTGCTGGGCCCTGCTCTCAGCCTGTCTGCACTCTACCATCCCCGTCCAGCTGCGTTTTTGTTCTTTCATCTCCTCTAGTCAGCGATTAACGGCGACTTGTGAGCAGATACAGTATGTGCCCCATCCAATTTACTTTGTGCTAAAACATTTACAGAGCCCGCCCAGGACTCGCCACAGCGCCGCCTTATCTACCGATGAGAACTGGCCAATAGTCAAAACCGTGACATTTCCAAATTCAGTCATTTAGTGGTTTTCAGACAGTTGAGGATGCTCGGACTGGTAACTCGCAAAGCTTAAAAAATATATTAGCACTGTGAGCGCTAGCGAGAGAGAAAAAGGGAAATCAGGTTTCAACGGTGAACGCGAACAAAAAACAATAAGCTGCTTTGACAACAACAAGAAAGGTCTGATAAGACAGGAATTAGAGAAACTGAAGGGATCTCGCTGGGATTTGCTCCTACTAAACACTGTGTGTGCTGTGGGCCTGGTTGGCTGGCTTCCTCGCCTGGTGTGTGTGTGTACGTGAGCGTGCGTGTGTGTGTGTGTGTGTGTGTGTGTGTGTGTGTGTGCATGGGCTGCTTTCAAGTGCATACGTGCGTCCTGCCATTCCACGGTCTCTCTGACGGTGTTAGCACTGTAGGCAGAAATGCCTTTGGATGTGTGTACAAGAGTGTGTGTTGTGTGTTATGTGTTTCCATTAACTCCAGATTGATGTAGTAACAAATAGGCCCTAAGGCCTCTGTACACTGATTGCAGCAGGGACACCTTTTAATGGGCACCGCAATCTCACCCCCCGCAACACCCCCACCACACACACACACACACACACACACACACACTCACTCTCACACACAGTCACAGTGTGACCCTGCGGTACATTTTTAATTATCATCTTGTTTTAACCTGGGGGAGATTTACACCAGCAACCACAGTTATGTTGTTCATTTTCCTCTATTTCCTCTCTCTCCTCCTCCCTACATTCACTTGTTCATTTTTTCTTCTCCTCTTCATCTTTCTTTCTCTGTTAACTGTTGGTTCATTTCTCTTCTTTTTTTCCCCCCCTTTGTTTTATTCTTATTTTTCCCTCCCTCTCCACCACCCTACCTCCTCTTTCTCCCCTGCTTTTCTCATTACTCTGTAATGCTGAGGGTTATAAGCATAACTCATTATGCTCATTGTTATTATACTATTGAGGGCTACAGGCAGCAGAAAGACGACAAAAGCTGTAATTAAAGATTGATTCATGATACAAGTATTAAACATTTCAACACAGTTTTGGCGGTTTGTGAAATAGACACAAATTTCTCTCTCTTTTGTGACACTGAGCCCGACTTTTAACAACATTTTTTTCAGGTGTTTTCCTACACCTCCAGCTACATGTGATACTTGTATACTTGTGATACTGGTAGTCTTCTCAAAATAAACTACTTAGTTATGTTTAGGAAAAGATTGATTTGGTTAGGCTTAGGTAACAAACTACTTAGTTAGGTTTAGAAAAAGATGAACTTGGTTAGGCTTAGGCAACAAACTACTTAGGTTTAGGAATAGATTGACTAGATTAGGCTTAGACAACAAACTACTTCGGTTTAGGAATAAACAGACTAGGTTAGGCTTAGACACCAAACTACTTTGGTTTAGGAATAGACAGACTAGGTTAGGCTTAGACAACAAAGTACTTAGTTAGGTTTAGGAATAGACAGACTGGGTCAGGCTTAGACAACAAAGTACTTAGGTGTAGGAAAAGATGGACATGGTTAGGCTTAGGTATCAAAGTACTTAGGTTTAGGAATAGACTGACTACGTTCGGCTTAGACAACAAACTACTTAGTTAGGTTTAGGAATAGACAGACTGGGTCAGGCTTAGACAACAAAGTACTTAGGTGTAGGAAAAGATGGACATGGTTAGGCTTAGGCAACAAAATACTTAGTTAGGTGTAAGAATAGATCAACTTGGTCAGGCTTGCGCAACAAACTACTTAGGTTTAGGAATAGACAGACTAGGTTAGGCTTAGACAACAAACTACTTCGTTAGGTTTAGGAATAGACAACCTGGGTCAGGCTTAGACAACAAAGTGCTTAGGTGTAGGAAAAGATGGAAATGGTTAGGCTTAGGCAACAAAGTACTTAGTTAGGTTTAGGAATAGACAGACTGGGTCAGGCTTAGACAACAAACTACTTAGTTAGGTTTAGGAATAGATTGACTAGATTAGGCTTAGACAACAAACTACTTAGTTAGGTTTAGGATTAGACAGACTGGGTCAGGCTTCGACAACAAAGTACTTAATTAGGTGTAGGAAAAGATTGACAGATTAGGCTTAGGCAACAAAGTACTTAGTTAGGTGTAAGAATAGATCAACTTGGGTAGGCTTAGGCAACAAAGTACTTAGTTAGATTTAGGAAAAGATCGTGGTTTGGGTTAGAATAACTTCGGAATAACTTAAGAATACTTAATAACTTAAGTACGGAAGTTATGTGACAACTTTGTCTTGTGATTTCACACAGGATACGAACTCCGGTTTTGGATCCGCCCATCCACCGCGACCTCCTTCCTACATGGTGTTCAACGCTCTTTATTGCTCTCGGTTCACAATTACATACAAATTCATTTTGTGCTGAGCATCATGAAAAAAATGCGAAATTTGCGTATGTGTACACGAGTCAATCCATTTGATTTCGTGACTATGTCACAAACAGCTATGCAACTGAGCTGAACTTTTATTTTAAAACAAATTCAGGAAGAAAGAATAACGGTGCTCGAGAAGTTATTTGCACATCTTCTGACAAATTTCCCCTTTAAAACCATTCACTGTCAAAAGCGTGTAGGTGTGTAATGCTAACGCAACACTACCACTGCTTTTAGCAGCTGAGAAAGTAAACATGGCTTATAATAAATATATAAATGGCAGATGCATTTATTAGAAGTCTTACCGTGTCATATTTGTTTTTAAGTATTGCAGTTAAAATAGATTGCCATTATCTGGAGTTCATTCAGTAATAAATCGGAGGAATATTTAACTCATTTATTAGTCACACTTTTAAAACAAATGATTTTTTCTTAGCGTGAGCCAGAAGATTAGAAGTGACAAAGCTGACTGATGAATGTGGACTAGAAGGTGAGAATGAATGTGAATATTAGACCGGTCCACGTAAACTGACTCATGAAAAACTGTGATATGATCTGATAAATTAAACACAATTTGATTTAATAACTGGTGATGTAAAATGCTTCTTTTATTCATCACCAGCTCAACAAATCGCTATGGCTCATCATTTATCATCAGTCTTACAGTGCTCTCAGACCTAAATGTCAGTCGTATGTAAAACCAGTGAAGCCCAGCTAACTGCTCGACTGTCGATTGTTGCTCTCATCTGTCTGAAAATCTCCATTCACTCCTTTATTTTCACTCTTTCCTCTTTTTCACCTCAGTGGTCCGGTGCAGGTAACTATGGTTGTGTGAGTGTAAAGCATCCAGATGCCTGAATCATCAAGGCGAAAACAGCCTTCTTCAGGATGTTATTCACACCCTGAAGAAGGCTGTGGATTGTGGGTGGAGTAAAAAAAATCAATTCACCCATGTATTGCAATTTTTTTTTTTTTTTTTTTTTTTTTTTTTTTTTTTTTTTTTACAATTTTGAAATAGATTTTTTATGCCAGAATCTGTGTATTTGCTTCATTTGAGTCTACGCTGAGGTAGGAGGAAGTTACCGCTTTTATTGTTGCAGTCTGAGTAGCTCGACGTCATATCCGTTCCGTTCTGTATCCGTCAACCAAAACAAAACGCAGCGAGCTGAAACGAGGCAGCAGAAAACGGCAGAGGGTCTGCATGGATACGACCTGCACCCTCACATGTTAAATCCAGCGTGGTAAACACTACACATACAGTAAAGGATGGAAACATTGCAAGAAAAGCGGAGCCAGACATCACGGATAAAGCTGCATGCTAACTCTGTCATAGACAGAAAATGTTATTGCATTACGGTAACATGCGGTCGGCCGTCACTCTCGTCTCCGTAGCCAAATCAGATGATGCTACAACTGTAGAGCACCGTATACTGAGATTTATGTTAAATGTATTCAAACAGCCCCGATGGAGCTGACCATGGATGTATAAAGAGAACGGAGCTGGCAGAGAGCTAGAGACCGACTTGGCGGAGTTAGAGGAAGTATACGAGTGTGACTATATCCGGTTTTCAGAATATAGCATTAACACAGGGAACTGTATATACAAAATGCATACAGTATATGGAAATAAGATTATATTCACCAGAAGTACAAAGGATTACATGTCCCTTATAAAATAAAAAGAAAATGCCTCTAATTTGTGAAGGTCTTTATTCTTTGATTTTTGGGTTGCTGGAAAAAAATTATAAATAATTCCTGATAATAACTGATATATTTGACTTCAGGACATCTCTGACTACGTACATGCTGAAAATCAAACATTTTTACAGTATTGATTTAGATATTTTCCAAAGTAAAAGTCCCTAGAGTGTCATTCAACTTTTTCCCATGGTCTAGTGCAGGGGTGTCCAAACTTTTGGCAAAGAGGGCCATATTTGGTGAGGTTAAAATGTGTGGGGGCCGACCATTCAGCCTGACACTCTTTAACCATTAACATAACAAAAACAGGTATCTTATTAGGCCATAAAAACCTGTGTATCAGCCCTTCTTTCATTTCAACTAACATCAAAAAAAAAAACAAAAAATAATGGAAAAATGAGGCTGGACCAAATTAGATTTTAATATTTAATGTAGATTTGATATTTTTTCTTAAACCCTAATGTTTTTATCAATAAATAAAGACAGTTAGTTTGTTACACAAAGCCAGTTTATTGTCAGTTGAAAAACAAAACAAATCCATGGATTAAAAACTCAGAGCATATTCATTAAAAAAAAATAATAGAGTGATTCACCTCAGAAGACTAAACAATAACTTGTCTGCACTAATTTAAGGGTGGCTCTGAGATCTGGACTACAGTCAGTAGACCAGGTCTGGCTCTAAAGCAGTGGTTCTGATGCGCAGACGTCACGCAGGTGAGAGTCTCTTAATCTGGTCCTCAGGCGGTTCTTGGACGTCTTCTCGCATGTATGTCGAGCCAAACGAGCTCACATTTTCTTAGCAACTGTTTGAATCTCTGGGAACCTGCCTTCATCCAGCTGACGGTAAAATTACAAAGGGAGCCGTTGGTGCCGACCGCGACACTCCGCTTCACACTGCAGCTCAATAGGTCCACTGGAGGAGGTCTGGAGCGTCATCGGAGAAAGGAGAGTTAAAACCCTGATCTCCTTTTCAACCGCTAAAAATCCCGAAGCGGCGAAACCCTCAGCCAAGTGAGGGTCTGCTCATACCTCCTCAATTTCACACCAATCGTGGCGGGCCGCATATTGTTATTTTATACAAAGGCTCGGCCGGTGGAAATTTGAACATGGCCGCAATTGCCCCTGCCGGACTTTGACATCCTGGTCTAGTGTTAAAAAACTTAACAAAAATTGCAATAAATTGTAATATGAAATTACAATATATGTCAAATCAACACCTAAGTATCGTGATGGTATTGAATCAGGAGAAAGGTGTATCGTTGCAGTCCTAGTTGTAACCCATCTTAAAGCCATCTGATTAAGGCTTTTTAACTGTTTGCCTTGGACCTTCTTTCTATGGCGAACTTTGGTGTTCCCTCCCAAAGAGCGCCTTCGTTACACTTGTTTGAACTTCCGAGCACTCCAGACATTTTCTCTCAGGAGGAGACAGGAGCACCGGCTCGGAAGCTCAGCAACGTACTACTGTGGACACCACGTTAGTTCGGTACCCAAAGTCGCACAATAAGGCAAACAAACCGATCGATGCAGCAGTAGACCAGCAACTCTTATGCATCGTCAGTTACCCAGCAGTCTTCATGTTACGGCTGATCGGAAAATCTCTTCAGAAATTCCTGAATCTGGATCGTGATCCAGATTGCCACCAAAATTAAATGGGCTCTTTTGGGCGCCACACCCCACCCCTCCATTCCATCCATCGCCATCTTTTCCTGCAAACAGACAAACAAACAAACATCGACGTTTTTACAAAACACCAACACACATGAAACATGAAAAATAAAACAAAAAACACTCCCCGACATAGTAATACAGACATTTTTGCACGACATGATCAATTATGACAAGATGGTTTTCATTTCATCCGTTACAACTTAAATCGCTTCATTAACACCCAAGTATATTTTAACACAGTTCCATCTTCAATTAAAAATGTCCATATTCATTTGAAGGCTTGCAGTTACTCGTTCCATTGTATAGACCTGTTTAAGTCTTTGCATCCACTGAGTCATGTCCTTCAAATACACAGTCGTTTTTTTGGCAATCAATGACAAAATCCATAACGTGTAGCCCTGATCTGTACTGTGCATTTGCTTCGGCACAACTCCCAACATTAACAACATAGGATCCACGGGGACAGTCACTTTTAGGATTTTTTCCATTTCTTTTTTAACAGTTTTCCAAAACCCCTGAATTCCTGGGCAATCCCAAAACGTGTGTGGTCACCTATGTTTCCACAATTCCTCCAACACAAAGCTACTGAGGATTCTTTGGCATATAAAGAGGTGTATTGAAATATCTCATCTTTTGTTTCCAGTCAAATTTTTTTCCATATTTGGCTCCCTTATGGCTACGGTACATGGGTCTTCCCATAGCTTGTGATCAATTATGATGTTTAATTCTAATTCCCATTTTTGTTTCATGTTCCAGGTATTTTGGGAAATATCAGCCATTAGTACATATACATATATGAGAGCCATGTTTTTTAGTTGGAAAAAGTTCTTCAAGTATATTTGGATTTTTGCAGAGTATCTCTTTTTCTTTATGACTTCTAATATAGTGTCGTATTTGGAGGTGCTTATACAAGTCATTTGATGGGAGCAAGCTTTTAAATTCTGTTCCGTCAAATAATTTAAGTGTGATAAGTCCTTTTTCAGCCCATCTTCAAAATCCACTGTCCCACACAGATGGGGGAAACTGTGGATTACCCAGAATCCGCATGGCTGTTGAAATTGAGGACCAGTTTCATTTGTCAACTTTGTTTTGTTATTCGTTGTCGTTCAAACTCATCACAGTGTTTTATATGTATGACAGAGAGACACTTTACCGAGTCGAGAAATAACCCCCCAAAACCCGCTGTAAAACTACAACTTTTAGTTTCTGAACTTTAGTTTTTGTACATATTAAACAAAAAAGATTATGTTAGTGTGTGTGTGAACCCGGCAGACGTACCTATCAGACCTCAGCTGTCAGTGTGCTCATTTGCTGGCAACATGCTAAGTCGTCTGGGAGACTGGATAGCCGTCATGGAAACCACAAATCACACAAACACTGGCAACCTAGTGCACATGTGGGCATTAAACACATTACATGGTGTAGCTTCCTGGAAATAAAGTTGAAAACACACAAATATGTGGAAACGGTCAACAAGCACTACCTTGACACTAGGACCGTGAGTATTTCTTCCTTAATCAATTAGTCAACTGGCTGAAAATTAGGTTTTGATATTCTATTAAATCATTCATTAAGCAAAACTGCAAACACCTGCTGCTTCCAGCTTCTCCAATGCTAGAATAACAAAATTTAGAATAGGCAAAAAAAAAAAAGAGCATTAAAAAAACGACATGATTTTTGCCCTAAACTGCATGTGATTATCATAAAGTGGGTGTGTCTGTAAAGGGGAGACTCGTAGGTACCCATAGAACCCATTTTCATTCAAAATTTAACTTTGGGAACGTTATTAACCCACTTTTCGGACATGCTGCTACGACGTGGTTGCTGCCAGTCGATTCCTGAGGTTTTCTAGTATCATTCCTCAGCTTTTCCTCACCAAAATTTGGCCTAACTGGAACGTTAGTTAGCCTCCTTCAGCGTTACCTAGTATAACGCGATCGGTACTGATGGGTTCCTTAGGTTTTCTAGTTTTATGATATCTGTATCTAGCTCTAAAACCTGAACCTGCTACAGCTTCTGAAAGAGTAAGTTTGGTCAGGATCGCTCTCTGGTCCATCCATCCATCCATCGTCAACCGCTTATCCCGTTAGGGGTCACGGGGGGGCTGGAGCCGATCCCAGCTGGCATTGGGCGAAGGCGGGCAATTTAGAGTCATCAATTAACCTAAACAGCATGTCTTTGGACTGTGGGAGGAAGCCAGAGTACCCGGAGAAAACCCACGCTTACACGGGGAGAACTTGCAAACTCCACACAGAAGAGTCCCAAGCCGGATTCCCCACTGTGGGACTAATAAAGGTTGATCTTCTTCTTCTTCTTCTTCTTCTTCTTCTTCAAACCTGTCGACCTTCTTGCTGTGAGGCGAGAGTGCTAACCACTGCACCACCGTGCAGCCCATCGCCCTCTGGTGAATGAGTTAATTGAAGAAATAATTGATTGAATCAGAGTGAAAATAATGATTAGTTGCAGTCCTAGTTTAGTCTGTACACTCACATAAACAGGAAACTCTTCATTTTCAGAAACTCACACACAGAGTAGTGTTTGGTGGTGGCAGCGTGAGGCCGGCTGTGAAAGGCAGGGTGAGATAAGGAGGCTCTCCGTCTCTTTCTCCTCTCTCGTCTCTCTTTCTCCGTCCATCTCTGTCTCCTTCCTCCTCCGTCGTATTTAATCTCTCTACGTCTGTCTCCCTCCGTCCCTGCGAGGTGTCTGCCTCTATCTCACTTTCCTTCCATCCGCCCGTCTCCCCTTCGCCGCTCTCTATATCTCGAACTGTCCCTTTGTTTTGCTCTCTCAGCTCATTCAGTCGTTTCATTCACGTGTCTTAAAATGGTGATGCGTCATGTCATTATTCCCTTTCAAACTGTCGCGGAGCGATAACGTGAGGTGGGCGGGGTGCGGGATGAGATGAATGCAACAAAGGTCTTTATATTGCACATTTTCAGCCGTGAGAGAGACTCGGGTTGCGTTTGCCGTTGTTAGTCATCTTCAGCCATGTAATTCAGAGCGGAATAAAGCAGCACAATGGCTACAAAGTGTCAAATTATCTGCAATAATAATACAGATAATACGCAGCCGGTTATTCATTTATTTTCACCCGCCCAGTTAAAGGTGATAAAAAAACCTTGTCTATGTAATAAAATCTGAATAATTGGTGCTTAGAGGTAAATGAAATAAGAGAAGGTCAACGATGGTTTAAGGGGAAAGCGAAATGGTGCAAAAGAAGTTGGGAGGAAAAACAAGTGGGAAAACTCAGGAAGTAATGAAAGTGTCTTGAAATGAAGGAGAATGTATGAGTGGTGGACGGAGAGAAAACGAAAAAGGACTGGAGGAGCAAAGTAGGGCAGAGAAGGAACGAGCTAAAATAAACTGAAGAATGAAGGAAGAACAGATCGAAGAAAGGCTGGGAAAAAGTGAGGAGAACAAGAATGTTGAATTGTGACAACAAATCCGTGTTGAAATCACCAGGATGAGAGTCAGCAACATTAGCTGTTAGCTCTGTGCAGGACTGAAAGAGAAAGAAAGAAAGGAGCTTTATTCGTCAGTCAACACAACGCAGTAGAGCACTACAGGAACGAGTCCTAAAAGCCAGAAATGAGTTCGCATTTTAGCATTTCTGGTTCCCTCGTCCGGAAGTCAATGGGTTTTTAATTAGATGCCTGAAATACAGTCCGTAATTAACACAAACTGAAGAGATTTTATTTTGTTCTACCACGTAAAATAAATCAATACGTACCCCAAAACAGGCATTTGCTAAAAAGTGGCTGAATTAGACTGCTAAATGTCACCATGCCAACTCATCTGCCTTTACAGTCTCGTTGTGTATACTCACGCTCCTGCAACAGTAGTGTAGTTTGTCTGTAGCCGAACTGGTTGGCCTACAAAAATACATCATTCCTGGATCACTCTATTTTACACAAGGCAGTTGAAATGTATCGCACTTTGCATCTCGGTACCACACCACGCACACATCGTCGAGGGGTCATAGCACAGGGTCAACCATAGTACAGCGCCCCAGGAGCAGTTTCTGGGGGTTGCCCAAGGGTACATCGGCAAACTGCCACCTCTCCAGCTGCCAGTCCAGACGCCATACTTGATCCGTGCAGGGATTTGAACCGGCGACCCTCCAGTTCCTACAGACTGAGCTACTGCTGGCGATTGTGCTGCTTACTGCCTGCTAACAGCTAACGTTAACTAGCTCTCACCTCTTGGGACGTGACTTACATTATGATGCGTTCAGGCTCGGGAAAAATGAGTATTGAGCGAAGGTAAATCATGATGTGTTGAAACATGAAAGTTTTTGCTGAGAAAGTTGTTTGGAAATGCGTTCACAGCTATATAAAATCAATAATAGAGAGGGAATTATGATGATAATTATGATTAATAAAAGATTAGTACATGCGAGTTATTGTTTCGTTTTTTTACCAATTATTGGTATCAAGAATCGTGGAATTTCACTGGTATTGGTATCGACTAGTACATTTCTGACATCCGCAGAACAAGAAATTCAGAGGCAAGTGCAATAAAGTAGGAAAAGGAGAGAGAGAGGAAGGGGATTATGAAGGAAAGTGAAGGGAGAGTTAACTAGGAGTAGGTGAAGGAGGGGAAAAGATGGAGGAGGAAGAGAGGTGGATTGGGAGAGGATAAGAAGGAACCAGGAACAAGTAAGAAAGGGCTGAATTAGGAAAGAGAGGTAGGAGGTAAGGAAGGACACACACCCACCAGCTGATAAGACTATTGTGGGAGTATCTGAGTTGCCTCTTTATCACTGTCAACACGCATACACACCGTTTCTGTCTTCATCGCTCTCTCCATTCATTCACAGCACATCAGACCACGTAGTACAGGGTCTATCAGTGCCCTGTGCAAACACTCACACACAATTCTGTCTTTGTGCCTTGATATAAACAGGCTGTTGAAGACAAAAGACGGAGAGAATAAAGGGACAGTGAGAGTCGAGAGCATCAAGGTGATTGGGAAAATAATTCCAGGTGAAAGGATGATCGATCTGCGATGAAGGCGCGCTAGAGAATGGATTCTGCTCTTTCTTTAGCCCTCGCTTTCATTTGTCATCGGGCGACTTCATGAATATGGTAAACAGGTTTTGTTTGCAACTTTGATGGAGAGGGAGGGACTGGAGGTGGGGTAGAGCACGAGGAGGTGAAGGGGGTGAGGAAGGGGTTCGATGGAGGTGAGGCGGTCACCTTAACATCTGTTTCTTTGTGTTTTAATGGGCAAACATATATCAATATCCAAAATCGAAGACGTTTTAGAAAAAAGAAAATTATTTTTTTCTTTAGTGAACAAAAATTATTTTTTTTTTTTTTTTTTTTTTTATTTTACATAGAAAATCCAAACCCAAACACACAAAAAAAAAAAAATATAAATGAGGGGGTGTGAGGGGGGGGGGTCCCCCTAACAACCCCCCCGCAGTGGGGGGGGTGGTTGCCCTCTCGCGGGCGCCCCCCGCCGCACCCCAAAAGGAAACCGGCCCCCCCCCCCCCCCCAATTCCCCCTCTTTTTTTGTTCCTTGGGGGGGTTTAAACCGGTCACCCCCCGTTCCCCAACCCACCCCCTATTGATTGAGCTACTGCCCCCCCCAAGTCTTGTATCACGATATTGATATAATATCAATATATTGCCCTGCTATGTCATAGTAGTCACACACATATAAGTACACACATACAATAACGGAGATTCAAACTTATTTGCTTTATAACTCTTAGGATTGATTTCATTGTCCATGTACAGATCCTGATGTGCTTACCACTCGCCGTATCGGTCCCTCGGCCACAGCTGAAGGTGAGCGACCTGTGGTTTTGGCTCATTCCCTGTCGGGAATTGTACTAGTGACTTAAACAGCCCTTTCTAATCTTCAGGTTCCAGTCGCACCTCTTACTATTAAAATAAGGGTAGTTTCCTTATCTGATGAGAGGGTCGTACTGTGAAAGGATAGAAGGTGTCGTATCCCGTACAGATTGTAATGCCCCCTGAGGCAAAATTGTGACTTGTGATTTTGGGTTATACAAATAAATTGACTTGACTTGCTGTTAACTGCACCATTCTAATGATATGGTGCAAGAAAAAAAGCTTTAAAACCCCTGCTATATATATAATCCGAATTACATTACAGTTACATGTCTCTAGTTCGCATACACTGGTCGTATCACTAGTCAATAGCCATGTTTACATGCGCCAGATTTCTCCAAATCTTAACCTTGGTTGATCGGAAATTCCAAATCTGTTTATATGGACGCTAAATAAAATGATCCTGACGTGTGGGCATGCGTAGAGTTGTCTAATTTTCCGGAAATAGTAGAAGAAGAAACCAACAAACTCTGCCTTGTCTGTCACGCGTCATGATGGCGTAGCATACATTCGCAATAGAGATAATTTTACCCCAACCAGGAAGACATGATCCGAAACGGTGTGTACATGGACGCCTATCGGAACAACGATCAGCACAAACCACCTCTCTCATTCGGATTGAAGTTTCTTTCCGATTGGGCCGTATCGGATCAGAATCTTCCGACTGGCGTGTTTACATGGAGCATGATTGGGCCTTTATTCCGATTATTTTTGTCCATGTAAACGCAACAACTGTTTGGTTTCTCCAAATCCCTTGGAATAAGCAGCATAAAATGTCTACTAATCTTTGTGGCCACTTGGGGGCTGCATAACAAGCTGTAAACACAGCAAAGACATATTATCACCTTATGGTTCTCTTACAGTATTGGGTTTAAATCTGAAGTATTGCCAAATAGGCGCATGTGCTTTTCCCTTTGACACCAAATCCTCCGCCATCTCTCAGTCTGCAAACTCTCTCTGGTCCTGCGTGAGTGAAACCTGACATCTGCTGCTTTGAGCTGACTCCTTCCTGAGCAGATACATTCACTCTCAGATTACAGCGTCCAACAATCTGATAACACAGTGGTAAAATGAACTTAATGCTGTTTTATTGCCGTTAAAAAAGCAGTAGGTGGCAATGCTGGGTATGTAATGTCATGGGTGTGTGCCCGACCACCGGTAACACCAGTAACACTACCTCGACAGGTAAACTTTTTACACATCTGGGTGCAGTTTTAGCATTCATTAGTTCACAGGATCAGAGCTGGAGTGGGACAAAAAATCAACTTTGTGTGTGAATCTCTGGCACTAACTAATATTCATCAGTTTTTATTTATTTTTGCTCTTTCTTATGTATTTCTTTCTCTTAGTTCTCTTCATTTCTCACTCTAATAATTGTAATAACAATAATAATCATAATAGATTTTATTTGGTGGGGCCTTTCAGGACACCTAAAGACACCTCACAAAGATAAAATAGTACTGGAACAGATGAAAACTGCCACAGCGTGAGTTGGGGTCCGAAGCCCAGCTGAGGATGAGCACAGCGAACAGGTTTCTCTCAGTCACTTAAGGTCCATTTAGCCACAACACAGCAACGCCGCCACCGTTCTGAAACACATTATTTTTAACAGCTTCCACCGTGCTGCAACAGCTTTTTACTGCATCAAGCAAACGCACCTTAAATGCAACCTCAAACCGCGCTGCGTCGCGACCATAGACTGCTCTCCTGTTGGCAGATGGGAGCAAAGGGGGAGCTATTTAACAATACAATTGTGCCCGGCCTGCCCAGAATGAGGCCAGTTTACACTGGCCGCACATCGGCGATGTGCCCAAAATTACGTCGGCCCACTGGGAAAACCCTTTGTGTGCCAGATGACCAGTCCAGCCCTGCACATGATGAGTGTAAGTCTAATATTTACTCTCCCTCTAGCTTTGGTTCTTTATGAGGGCCATAAATCCAAAGCAGTGAGCTGAAAGACACTAAAATGGGGGATTACGTGTTTTGGCGGTGGGTGGACACCAGAGAACCTGAAAGAACCCCACGTGAACACGGGGAGACCATGCAAACTCCACACCCGGGACCTTCTTGCTGTGAGGCAAAAGCACAAACCACCGCACCGCTGTGCCACCCGTTTCAGAAAATTCTAATAAAAAATATGTGTAAAATGCCGATCTCTCTGAATGGTTTGCTTCTTTGCCGACAAATCAAGAAATATGCTACATCCTGCATCCTCACAATACAATACAGCAACACAGAAGTACTGAATTTAGCCATGTTGTGGATAAACGGTGTGTTTTTCTGACGTACTGAACTGAAGAAGTGGATTATGCTGCAAGAATGGTATGAAAAGTTTCAAGGGGCATTTAGATCCATTAATTTGCTGCGACTCTGTGAAGTCATACGTCCTCTGTGTAGAGGAAAGCTCCACGGTATTCAGAGCCACCTTTCAAGCTTCGGCGGTATTTAATAGTTGGACTTTTAGCGGGGTAGTTCTTTCACTGTGGGATGGCACATTAGTAAGTCCTTCAGCCAGAGAGGCTTCAGACAGTCCTCGTGAGTCCCAGTGCTGCTGCTCTGATTCAGACTCTGACCTCTGACCTGTGACAAAACAAGTCTCCCAAGCTTTGATTGAAAAGCATGCTGGGGAAGGTGAAGGTGCGGTATATTAATTATTGCATAATTTGTTGCCTGGAGGCTGTAAGTATTATATTAATTTGTGGAAAATCATGAGGGGATACTTTCAATTTAGTCCGTCTGATTAGTTATTGAATGACTCGAGCATTATTTTAAACCTTGGGGATGCAAATGATTTCACAATTACCAACCCAGCAACATGATGAAACATATCATGTATGAATATGGTATATTTACATCTACCATGAACACAGCATGTTTCTAACCCTCCTTCTGTTTCCTACAGATATTCATAAATGTGGGTTGAGATTGCTTTTGGTCCAAAGATCATTTATATTATAATATTTTTTTTTTTTCTCATTTGGTCGTATTTCAAATGCTTGTGTCAGAATCTGGCATTAAGCACTTGCATACTGTCCTTTTTTACGTCCTGCGCCCTAGCCCTATTAATCGGAGCAAAACATGAATAACTATCCATAATGAATCGGGACTGGCTCGACCGTAAGGCTTATACATGTAGACATGGTCTCATTTGGGGGGTTCAGGGTGGTGCAGTGGTTAGCACTGTCACCTTACAGCATAAGGATTGCAGATTTGAATCCAGCTTGGGGCCCATCTGTGTGGAGTTTTCATGTTCTCCCTGTGTTAGCGCGGGTTTTCTCCAGGTACTCCAGTTTCCTCCCATAGTCCAAAGACATGAAGCTTAATTGACGACTCCAAATGGCACGTAGGTGTGAATGGTTGTTTTTCTCTAGGTGTCTGCCCTGCGATGGACTGGCGACCAGTCCAGGGTGAACCCTGCCTTCGCCCAATGACAGCCCCCCCCACCCCCATGCTATACAGCAGGTAAATGCAGAAGGTCCAGAAGGCTAAAAGTGGTATCATTGTAATCGTCAGACCCAGAAGAATAGAGTGGAGTGGTACGTGAAAAAAGTCAGATGAGACAAAACTAGACTTTTTCCCCAAGATGGCGGCCGGGCTTCCCTCACAGTCTCACACTGGCTGTCTGGGGTTTCACGATGGCTGCAGACGTGTGAGTAAATTAAATCTGCTGTTTTAGGCGAAAATAACATGATTTGGTGAAATACTCTTAACAAGAACATAGATTTGTGTCAGTGTGACTGTAAAAGTGTTTAGTGTCACCGTAACCCGTTCGGTGTGCATGATGAGAGTCGAGGTGCTTTCAAGTACATTGGAAAGCTCAGATTTTCTAGCTTTCGGCAATATCAGGCACGATATTGTAGCCTTATGAGAAAATTATTGTGACTCTTTTGATCGTAACTTGTTCTTATGTTTCCAAAGTTTATTTTTGTACAACATTATTGTTAAAATACTTCGTAATAAGACATAGTTTGGACTACATGAAGGTGGTTTACGGATTCTGAAAGCTGAAGACCTCAGGTTTTTAAAACGGTTTAACATAAATAAATAGATGATTATGAAATAACACTAACTACGTCACAGGTTGCCCCCGGTACCGGTGGCTCTTTGGCTCCAGACGTTTTAAGCAGTAATCCTTAAGATTTTATTTATAGCTGATTTCTAGCAGCACATATGGTTTCTGGCAGTTAGGCTAAATACATGCTAGGACTGATATTTCATTGAGACCCTCAACATAAAATCAAGTATATCAGTTGTGTGTTGGTTATTTTATGGCTAATTCAACCCAGTTTTGAATAGCGAACCGGTAAATCTGATGTCAGGAGCCACCGAAATAGAGGCAAGGCTTCTTCTAATGGAAGTGTATTATAGAATCTACGTTCTTTTTTAACCAGAAATGACTTCAGTCGCTGCTGTCCTAACTGAAAAGGAGACCCCGCTGTTTGGTACACCGTGATCTCTGTGTCTTCATCACTGTCTAATTATTTCTCCCGCTGTCTTTCCTCTCCCCCTCTCTCTTCTTCAAACTCCCGCTCTCTCAGTAGGATAAGGATCCCGTGGAGCTAGAATTGGATTTTTATTAAGTAGAAATCCCCTTTGAATCTAGCCTAACCAAACCTATGTGTGTGTGTGCGTGTGTGTGTGTGTGTGTGTGTGTGTGTGTGTGTGTGTGTGTGTGTGTGCGCGTGTGTGAGAAACTGAACAGATTAATGAACTGAGTGAGTGCGAGGTTGAATTTTTGTCATGCAGCGTGTACGTAAGGCTTGACACATCACAGGAGTTGTGACTCATTCATATATAAGAGATATGAGAGATGTTTTATCAGATATAATGCTTTATTGTAAAGTTTTTTTTTTTTTTTACCTTGTTCTTTCTGCTCAGTACTTTTACCCAGCTTGGTATAAGATTGCTGAATCACACAGATTTCAAATTCCTAACATATCAATATTGTCACAGTTGATCAAATGGGTGAAACATCTTTTTATTTTAAATCCAAGCCCACACACATGGTTAAAAATACTGAACTGACAGACGTTGGCTTTGTATTTACCAGGGCTGCCGGTCAAAAAAAATATTTAATCGTGATTAATTACATGCTTGTCTGTAGTTAATCATGATTTATTGCAAATTAATCACACATTTTTTTATGTGTTTAAGTATTTAAGACTTTAATCAACATGGGAGTGGGAAAATATGCTGCTGTATGCAAAAATGTGTATATAGTAATAAGTAAATAGGAGACAGAGCACCAATGAAAATGACAAGAATTTAAACTTTTTTCTTTTGACTGACGTAGATGCAGTAGGTTACCTTTTAAGTTGATAACGATAATAAGTACAGATATTTGTGTTATTTTTCAGCATGTCAATCGATTAGAGTAGTTAATTGTGATTAATTGCAAATGGATCACATTATTTATGTGTTCAAACTGGACCTTAAAGGGAGATATGTGAAGTATTTAATACTCTTATCAACATGTAAGTGGACAAATATATTGCTTTATGTAAATCTATGTATACATTTATTATTGGAAGTCAATTAACAACACAAACAATGATAAATATTGTCCAGAAACCCTCACAGGTGCTGCATTTAGCATAAAAATATGCTCAAATCATAACATAACAAACTGCAGCCCAACAGGCAACAACAGCTGTCAGTGTGCTGACTTGACTATGACTTGCCCCAAACTGCATGTGATTATCATAAAGTGGGCGTGTCTGTAAAGGAGAGACTGGTGGGTACCCACAGAACCCATTTACATTCACATATCTGGAGGTCTGAGGTCAATCGTGACAGTTTTTGTCCTCACAAGTTTGTCGCATTATTTAACCTCCTTTGAGACAAGCTAATATGACATGTTGGTAGGCTTTCTAGTTTCAGACGATACCAGTATCTTCACATTAAAACTGAATCCACTACTACCGAAAAGTCACAAGTTGCATTAAAGTGTTAAAGAAATTGGTGCCGCTGAAACGAATTTGCGCATTATTATCATTACAGCCCATTTCATGGTCGCCGGTTACAGTGTTCTCCCTCTATACTGGACCAGTTTCAGAAATTGTCTCCATTTGTCTCTAAGACACAAAAACATGGGACAGTTGGGTCCAGGCTAAAGAATACAGAAGTTACCCTTTAAGGTAAGTTTTTAAGCGACAGGGTTTCTACTGTTGTCTGGCTGCTGTAGAGAAAACAAACAGCTGCAAACCACCATTGAATTCAATGAAAGTACAAAGAATATTCTGATATATTTGTGTCCAGTTCCTCATTTTTATAATCCCTTGATAATCCTCCGACTTTCATTGGTTGTGGGCGAAGTCAGACCTCCAGCTACTGATCATCATGAGGCACTGACTGACTGAGACGCCGTTATTTATTCATTTAGAAACGCATTTGTTTACACTATCAGTTTGAATGCGTAAACAAAACTTTCTATCTTTCTAATCCTTAATTAGTTTAGCAATTCTTTCTTGTTGTGGATTTCGTGTTTCGCTGGCCTAAAGTAAATATTACCAAAAAAAAATCTGTCTTCATAAAACTAGTATATGTTAGAAATGTAGGAGAATAATAGAAAGAGAACAAGATAAGCAGAAGAAAGTCGCGTACTTTCTGTGCATAGCAACATAATCTGTCTTCTTCTGTCTCGCTCTGTATATTAATTTATTAAATGTGTGTGACTGTGCATCTGATGGCATGTGTTTGGTCTCTAAAAGCAGCACTTTTTTTTTTTTTTTTTTTTAACCCCTCTTAACATTTTCACACCTTCACACAGCTGTGGGAGCAGGAGCAAGAGGGCAGAAGCCAAAGAGGGATCTTAAATGGACTAGTTTGTTTCTATCACTTTTAGATGTGTAATGGAGGTCAAGAGGTCTCTTGCACTCACTCCGCCGCTACAATAGACAACGCTGCTCATCTCAGTCGTCGGCTGAAGAAAGGCTTTTATGACCTCGAGGCAGCCACAGACGGCACGACTTTGAAGGGCAGTACTGCTCTTCAACACAGGTTTCCTTAAAGGGAAACTTAAGGGAAAATTCTGGTATCTAACCTGTGTTTAATTCTAATGGCCCTTCTGACTCTGGACGCTAAATTGCACTTATTGATTCAGGAAATGGGGACTCTGGTGTGATGAGTATAATTGGGCGAGAGCCTCCCAAAGCTTTTTATATAAGCATTAATTTTATATAAATCATTTCAACCATTTGTCTCTGGCCAAACGTAAACACTGAAATTAGCCTCTTGGATTAGCTTTTGTTGCTGATTCCATTCCAATTTGACTACTTTGTTGGGCTCATTTTCTGTGGTACATGACAGCATGGTGGAATTAGCAAGTTAGCTAAGTAGCAAGTTAGCTAAGTAGCAAGTTAGCTAAGTAGCCAGCCAACAGACCAGCGGGCTAGTGGCCGAGACGTATAAATCTTTGGAGGCCTATCTACCCTTCAATAAAGTCAGTCAAAAAGAGTATCGGCAAAGCCTTTTAGTGATGGAGCGAAAGGGTTGCTAATAGTTTAGCCTTCTGCTAACAGTCGATGGGTTGCGGTTAGCAGGAGGCTAAACTCTTCATGTTTTATCTGTATCTCTGAAAGGTTTTGCAGATATTGTAGCTCACTAGAGCCTCGAATCACAGTTTGTCATCTCAAATGTATGTGATCTCGATTCTGGCACCCAGCAACACAGCAACGTGACATTTTCAATGTGTAACTTTCGCCCACTGCTAGTGTTAGCCTCCAGCTAACACCGTGACGCCATCATGACATGACACGAAAAGAGTTTATGCAGAGAAAATAAAACAGAAAATGTGACGTCGGTATCCTCACTGAAACCAGGTTTAATGATCTGGTTTAATGGTTTAATGTATACAAAGCCCTCTATGCACAATAAGGAATCATTGGGGTAGTTGCGATTCCTATTCCTAATGGTATATTTATGCTTGGCGAGGCGGTCCCTCGGGCCTCTTTTAGTGTGGCCTATGTAGAAGAAGCCTCCTCACATGGGCAAAAATAGTGATGCAGTTAATGAAATCACTTTGTTTATAAGCTCTGCCTGTGTTAACATCAGTATAGTATTTAGTTTGCCCATTGTCACAGCAAGGGAGATACATTTAAAGGTACCAAACGGCTTTGTCAGCAATATTTAAGTCAAAATATCTGCTGTGAAAATGATTTAAAAAAGAATGTTTCTTGCGTAATAAATAATTTGTCAACACCCGATCATACTAAAATGAAACATGCAGATGTGTGAAGCGTCTTAAACATATTATCACTACGGCTGTCAAAGTGAACACGATAAAAGCATGTTAATGCAAATATGCTTTAACGCCTCATTTCTTTAACGCAGTATCGCACCTTGAGATTTTTCCGTTGTAGTGGGCTCAGTTTTAAAGCTAGAGGGAAGATACTGGCACCATATGAAAGTATAATACCTAAGGAGCCCATTTGTAGCTTGTCACGAAGAAGGCCAAATAACACTCCAAACCTGTGAGGAAAAACTGGCATGTCCATTTTCAAAGGAGTACCTTGACCTCTGACCTCCAGATATGTGAATGTAAATGGGTTCTGTGGGTACCCACGAGTCTCCCCTTTACAGACATGCCCACTTTATGATAGTCACATGCAGTTTGGGGCAAATCATAGTCAAGTCAGCACACTGACACACTGACTGCTGTTGTTGCCTGTTTGTCATGTTATGATTTGAGCATATTTTTTATGCTAAATGCAGTACCTGTGAGGGTTTCTGGACAATATTTGTCATTATTGTTTTGTTATATAAATATACTCTACACATATGTTTCCATAAATCTGCATATTTGCCCAATTTCATGTTGAGAAGAGTACTGAATACTTGACAAATCTCCCTTTAAAGTACATTTTGAACAGATAAAAAATGCGCGATTAATCCTGATTAAATATTTTAATCGATTGAAACCTCTACATTTGACTAAACTGTTAAGGCTCCATAAGTTATAGCACTATAACATAACCTAACCTTAGCAAATGAGGAAAAACCTTACCACTGGAAATCAAAAGCATTAATAATGTGATTTCCCATGATTGAAAATGATTAAATATTTCAATCGATTGACAGCCCGAATTATGTGGTGTAGATATTTTAAAACTAGTGCAGTTTTGGTTGTCTCTGGTGCATGAATACCATAAAACCAACTAACAAAACTTCTCAAGTATTTGTCTCCACTCTACCTGCAGCCATCCAGCTGGGAATGCTCCAATAATATGAACAGCCTGAAACCACAGACAAAATTTAAAACTGTCCAGTCACTTAAAGGCCTACAGCTGTTCAAACCACAGATGACTCGAAACAATCCAGGATCCAAATTTAATTTGCGATCCTTCTTTTAGTCTACTTTGTTAACCATATGCCCCAAGCTGGAGAAGTAGAACACACTCGGATGTTTGGGGACCCTCGGGTAACAGCTGTCAGTCAGCCGTCACCTGCCACCCAGTTCTGTCATGAAACCCCCCTGAACACACACCCACCGAGACCAAAACTATTAGCTCTCCTAACCTCATGTGGGCTCGCTTGCTTTTTCCGTCCGCTATCCTTTACTTTACTTCTCCTGTTGATTCCTGTTTCTTTATTCAGCTCACAGTCAACCACCCTCCAAGGCCACAACCATCTGCTCATTCCTGTTGTCATTTTTATTCATCGTTTTTCTCGTATTTCCAGTGGCGGCTGGTGATTATTTACCTGAGTTGGACTGCAGGTGCCGAGGGCCTCTGCTTAGACACACGGATGTAATGTTCGTGCAGCAAGCAGTCCATACTTTCAAAGTTGCCATAAACAAGAAACTTGACTCCAATTACCACTTTTTTTAGGTACACCTATACATGCATAGCTGTATATATTATATATATATATATATATATATATATATATATATATATATATGCATTAGCTGTTTCAAATATTTTAGTTACCCCTGTTTATAGAGATGTTCCAATACCGTTTTCTTCTTCCTGATACGATTCCGATAACTGAACTTGTGGTATCGGCCAAGTACTGATCCAAACGAGCATATAAAAGCAAGTTCGTCGCTTTAGGGCTAGCTTTGAGCAATTTATCTCATCAATGGAATGCGCTTTCCTGCTGCCATTTGTCCTTTTTTCCTCCTTTGCTTGGATAAAGTAGTTGTGCTCTTTCGCGTGATGCGTCTTCAAATGTTTTATGAGGTGATGTTGAAATCGGCAGCACTGGCGCCATCCCTCGAAACAGAAGCCTTACATATCGCTGTTTAACTAGTTGGATTTTGCACTGATATATTTTTACGTTTTCCTCGCTCTGAGTATAGTTGCCGTTTCACTTTCCGCCAGCCCCGCGCCGCAAACGGTTCTCATTCGCTGCTCTAAAGCAGTAGTAGCCAGTGGCAGCCATGATACATCGCAGCGAATGCTGCTGTTTTAAAGCAGTGAAGAAGAACTGATTTCCAGTTGAACAAGTTGATTTTTTCTGGGTTAATAGATTATGGTATCGGAACGGTTCACGGACTGCCGTACTCACTGATGCCCAATTTCAAATTTTGGGCAGTATCGGACGCATTTCTGATACTAGTATCGGCGCAGCTTTACCTGTTTCGATACAAAAAGGGAACACATTATTAGAAAGGCCTCAGGATCTTTGCAAGCTGCTTACCTGTCTCATGAGGATCAGCCCAGCCCTGAATTTACTTAATAAATAGCAGCTAATACGGAGCATTTTAGCATCTTCCAGCCAGCAGACTTTATCATATGGGTTCAACTTCATAGAAATATAAAAGGAGCAGAACAGATATTGAATTGGTTTCTGTGGTCATTTGTACAAAAGAAAATGGCGATGGCTGTCAGTTGTAATGGTGACAACACATGTCAGTGGGCAGTCAAGTGTGGTTGAAGCTCACCCGGAAGAATGTGGATACAGCTCCACAGATGAATGATGGCTGGCTAGTTAGCTAGGTAGCTTGTCCTTCTCCAGAGAGGTGGGGAGTCAGGCTGACTGACCGTTAGACGTAGCACTGCTGGCCACCAGGCCAGGCTAACTGGCCAGTTGTCCTCTAGTTAGCTAGCTAATTCCACCATGCGTTAATGCTGCACTGGTTACAGAAACTGAGGCAAACGAAGTTTTCACTCATCTGGTGATTCCTACGCTGTAACAAGAGTGTGTGGATGGAGCATGAAGTTGTTAAATCTCATTAACTCTGTCTCTCTATCAGTGAGTCCGTAAATTGCCGTAAGTCGGTATAGTTTGTACGGAAGTCAGCGTGCTACAATGGTCGCGATGGCAACGGCAGACATAAAAATGGCCGCCAATCTGATTTGGATGTTCTTTCTACTCCTATTCTATTTCTGTGGTCTGGTAGCACCGCTGTCTTCAGCCTCAGTTTCGGCAGCAGACAGATGTGTCAGCACAGTCTCACAGCAGTTCGTGAAATAGTCACAAAATTTGATCTATTTGATTCGTGAATGGAGGCACAAACTTCCCTTTTCTTTGTGATGCTCAACCTGATTTTTTCAAGCTTTTTGTTACAACTGTACGGCAACACGTGACGCAAATGTCAATTTCCGCTTCAGTCTTTTCAAACTAGAACTACTTATTTAGGTTTAGGACTGAATTGACTTGGTTAGGCTCAGGCAACAAAACTACTTAGTTTGGTTTAGGAAAAGATTGTGGTTAGGCTTAAAATAACTCCAGAAGTTCTAGAAGAATCTACCCCATGATGGGAGACTTGGCCAATCACAGGTCATTTCAGATAGAAGGAGTTCCTATTGGCTGTGTTCCGGCTGGTGGGCGGTGCTTAGTATTTCCTCAACTGATCTCAACATGGCTGCCGGGTCGCCACCGTTCTCATTTTACAGCTAAACAGTAACTACAAGATGTTTGTGAAAACATTTGAGAAAAATAGTCATTGCAGTAACAGAATATTGATTCCTATTTGATCAGCGCTGCCTAGTTTGACTGTTTCATCAGAGCTGGTGAGTGACTGACAGCTGCTCAGAGACGTCAAGGCTCCAGCTCGGCTCCGATTGGTTGTTTTCCTCTGGTCTGTGAAATCTTGCAGATGCCATTAGGAGCGCTGGAGGTCATAGATTATCTGTCTCGTACTACTGTCAGGATATAGTGATTTCTAAAAATAACTTTTTTATAATATTTGCTGAATTTATACCCACTGCTGCTTTAAAGCAACCCAGCAGATTTCCTGTCAAGTGTGACCCAGTGGCAGATCTAATATGCAGTATTCAGTGACCTCTCAGAGATAGGGCTCATATATTTATGGTAATTCATGTTAAAATGCACATGCTAATGATTTACCTACGTTAAAGAGCCATTCAGAGCTCCTTTGTAAAACTGTGAGCAGACAGAAACTGTGCGGCAAGCTACCGTATATCAGCTCTGAATCTGCCGGCGACGTCGGATTTAAAACAAGCCCCTCGTGACTGGTCATTTAATTAACCTTGTCAAGCATATCTGCAGTAATCTCCAATCTAATTTCATCTGTTAATTTAAAACTGTTCTAAACGAGGCCAGCCCTCCAGCCAATCAAATGTCAGCTATAGAAGCAGAAAGGACTTGGTTAATTAGAGCTGTCAGGAAATGGCCAAATATGGACAAAGGAGGCTAGATTTCCTTTTATTACTTTCCTGGGAGAGTTATTAATTCTGTGGGAATCACCTCAGGTGGTGTGTGTGTGTGTGTGTGTGTGTGTGTGTGTGTGTGTGTGTGTGTGTGTGTGTGTGTGTGTTTGAGAGTGTGTGCATCCGTGCTGATGAATGATGAAGAGGAGGGGGGCTGAAGGCTGGAAGGTTACAGTCAGATATAGAGAGATAGCGAAAATGAAATGAGAGAAAATATTTACTTTATTCAGAATAATAAAAATGTCTCTTTCTAACGTTGTGGCAGCTTCATTTCCTGTTAGACAGGAAATTGAGCCTGAGCATTTCCAGAAGTGATCCTCCATCTCATATTTATCAAATAACACTCCGCGTCCCCGGTGGGATTGTAACGTCAAATTATACTGAAGATCTGCACAGGGCTCTCTGAGGATTTCATATCACTGTAAACATGTTAAATATGTTTCTTTTTCCATCAATGAAAGATTTATTCTGAAACTTTAAATAAGCTTCTTTAACTTTTGAACTTTTATATGTTATATCGTTCACACAGACATTCATTTGCAATGAAACTTTGAAGCGAAACAGATTGTGTGTGCGTTGAACAGCTGCCACATGAGTGTGTGTGCATGACTATTTCTTTGTGTTAATGGGGATTAAGAGGCTCAAATCCCAACAGAGCTGACCTGTGAAAAGACACCATGAAAACTGTACTGATGTGTGCTTGTTTGGTGGAGTCAGAGGAGTAGGGATGGGTTTCATTAAGATTTTAACACACTACTAGTCTTGCTGATTATCGATCTGGTGCTCTTAGTGATTATTTTTGTTGTTTTTTTAAAAGAATTAAACAATTTAATAACAGAACAAATGTTGCCTTTTTTTGTCATATATACTGTATAGAAATTTGAGTAGCAACAGCACTGTTTTGTTATTTCATTATTGTGTATTGCATTGTGGAGTAATGGGGCTAACATAAGACCCATTTATACTACTATATCCTAAAATATTAATACAACTCAGTATATGCTGACAGACTGTTGCCTAAAGCCCTAGACATCACTGTTGTAGAGGGACTCTAAATCCCATCATGCCTCTAACACCACTAGCTTCTGGCCGATAGACGGTTTTCTTGGAATAGAGATGTGAATAAAAATTTTAATTTGAATGTCATGTTATACAACGGGCTGCACGGTGGTGCAGTGGTTAGCACTCTCGCCTCGCAGCCAGAGGGTCGCGGGTCTGAATCTGGCTTGGGGCTCTTCTGTGTGGAGTTTGCATGTTCTCCCCGTGTAAGCGTGGGTTTTCTCCGGGTACTCCGGCTTCCTCCCACAGTCCAAAGACATGCTGTTTAGGTTAATTGATGACTCTAAATTGCCTGTAGGTGTGGATGTGAGTGTGAATGGTTGTCTGTCTCTATGTGCCCTGCGATGGACTGGCGACCTGTCCAGGCTGAACCCCGCCTTCGCCCAATGCCAGCTGGGATCGGCTCCAGCCCCCCCGCGACCCCTAACGGGATAAGCGGTTGATGATGGATGGATGGATGTTATACAACTGTAGAATTGAGGAAAAAGCAATGACCAGCTATTTTGCACAAACATGTCAGCACTCAAACTTGTGCAAGTTTGCTCGTCGGTGTAGATTTTGTTCTAACCTGATAACAAACGTCAAATGAGAATTCATTGGTGAATGTCATGAAAACTGTGGAAGCAGGTTTGACAAGATTTCTTCTAAAGAAAGGTTGGTGAATGAGACCCTTTGTTACCCAGTGTTCAGCTGGTCTTTCATGGAGAAATCCTTTTACCCAGACAGCGATGATGCTTTTTACATTTCAGGTGCGCACCTCCAACAGGAGCTCACAGTTTCCTAACTACTGATAGTGGCGTCATAGCATGAGACACAAAGTGATTTCCAGGGACGTGCGGCACAATACCGTGACCCCTTTCAACAAAGACAGAGCACGAATTATTTCAAAATCTCAAGGATTAGTGTTGAAATCCCGAAAACTGTAGCTGGCACGACGGATGGGGTTTTTGGAGCGGCGTCACTGCCGCGTACACAGCCTCCCTAAAAATAGCAAGAATTCAAAATTAAAACGGAGCAATTTGTCAGAGGCAGGATATCTGTAAATAGATAGAGTGAAATAGTGAACAGCCTCCCAGGTTACAGCTGAGCTGCCCACTTACAGACACGTGTGTGTGTGTGTGTGTGTGTGTGTGTGTGTGTGTGTGTGTGTGTGTGTGTGTGTGTGTGTGTGTGTGTGTGTGTGTGTGTGTGTGTGTGTGTGTGTGTGGTGCGCACATGTGCGTGCACGTATGTGTGGGACCATCTGTGTTGCCATGTGCAGCTGCGCTCCCTTGGAGCCCAAGACCCAAAACTCAGCTGTTACCAAGACAACCCCCATACCTGGTCCACACACACATACACACACCTAAAGGTCTTACACTGTGCTTAAAAGTGAGCAGATGGACAGAAACATATTAGATATGAGATACACTTACAGTATGCGCATGCATGCGCGTATGACGTGAACATGATCTGAGTCTCCAGAAATATAGATTTGGTAGATCTACAAAGTACTGCTTCCAGTCATTTATTCAGCCATGCTCCTTCTGTGGTAGACTGTCCCATCAGGCTCAGGATAAACATGGAACCGCTTCAGGCATCAAGTAATGCTCGGTGATTGGCAGTCAGACCACTTCTAAGACTTGGTTGGACCTGAAACTCTCCAGGTTTGAATCATCAGTACAGAAGATGAGCAAGTTTGTTCGTAAATATCAGGATAAAACCTCAGAGGGACAACTGTGCGCATCAAAAATGTAAGGATGCAAAAGGAAGTCATAGTTCATTTATAACTATGACTCCCTTTTGCATTTATGTAAGAAATGTGGGTTTACTGTAGTGTATTGTGCACTTGTGTCGAAAACTGAATGTGAAACGTGTTCATAATATAGTAGGGAAAAAAAATATATATTCACTATTCCTTTTTGAAACCAGTTTTTCATGCCAGAATCAATATATGTGCTTCCTTTGAGTCTCTGTGGAGATAGAAGGTAGTTAACGCTTTTATTGTTGTAGTC
Organism: Pterois miles; assembly: GCA_947000775.1. Classification (NCBI taxonomy): domain Eukaryota; kingdom Metazoa; phylum Chordata; class Actinopteri; order Perciformes; family Scorpaenidae; genus Pterois; species Pterois miles. The sequence continues at coordinate 10,243,695 of CAMQGK010000308.1, read as the reverse complement.
TGAGTAACGTGACGTCATATCCGTTCTGTATCCGCTATGTTTGACTACGTCTGGTTTTCAAAAATGGGTGTTAAATGGTACTGTATATATAAAATACACGTATGTAAATAAGATTGGATTATATTAAACAGAAGTATAAAAGATTACGTGTCCCTCAAAAAGGTTCCCGCTCAGCTACAACAGCAACGCAGAGGTGTGTAGAAGACGAGGACGGTGTATCAGCATTGCTCCACCGTCGTAGGGGATGTCAGTGTTAAGTTAACTCATCATGAAATGAACATGCGACTGTGTCACCCAGAGGTGCCATTCAACCCAGAGCCAAACGTCTTATCAAGCAGCCTTTAGACGCAAAAGCAGAACGCAATAAAACAGTAATTGTCATTTACAATGGCAAATAATCAGCATGGAACTAATTGAAACACTTCTCCTAATGCAGAATTTTTATTTTTTATTAGGCTATTTATTCAGCATTTTCCATTTTATAGCATTATGCTTTTCAGTTTTATAACCTACTGTGAGTGACCCGTTTTTTGTTCGATGTTCATACAGTGTAACACAGAAGTGTTTTTAGAATGACAATAGTTTACCAAAGTTACCAGGGAGAAAATGCCATCTCAGTCCCCAGCAGGAGGATTGTGTCTGTCTTTGACACTTGTATTACTGGGGTATTAATAAGGATTATCAGTCTGCAGTCGAAATAAGAGACAATGAAAATGACAAGAATTTTAACTTTTGTCTTTTTACTGCTGTAGATAGATCCTTTAAAACTGATAAAGATAATGAGTACAGATATTTATGTTATTTTTAGGGCTGTCAATAGATTAACATATTTAATCGCGATTAATAGCAAATTAATCACATTTTTTGTGTCCAAAATGTACCTTAAAGGGAGATTTGTGAAGTATTTAATACTCAACAACATGGGAGTGGGCAAATATGTCTATATTTATTATTGGAAATCAATTAACAACACAAACATTAACAAATATTGTCCACAAACCTACTACATTTAGCATAAGAAATATGCTCAGATCATAACATGGTAAACTGCATCCCGACAGGCAACAACAGCTGTCAGTGTGCTGACTTGACCACGACTCTCCAGTCTCCAGAGTTTTTTTATGAAAAGCCAGTTTTTCCACACCAATATTTCACGTAACTTTGAGGCGTTAACCAGCCTCTTTTAACATGGTCAGTACCAACAGTTCATTAAGTTTTCTCGTCACACATGATGCCAGTTTCTGCATTCTAGCTTGAAAATGGAGCCTGCTGCAAGCTAAAAATTGCAAATTGCGTTAACGCGTTTAAATAAATTAGAGGCGTTAAAATGAATTTGCATGAACACATTGTCGCATTAACTTTAACAGCCCTATTTTATACTGATAAAGATAATAAGTACATATATTTGTGTTATTTTTATTCTGAAATGTGGTTGGAGAGTTAAAGATTTTATCCAATAAAGAGAGAAATAAGAGTCTGCCTCCATTAGCCTGCTTTTGAAGGTAAAATGTTTTATTTTAGACTTTTCATGCATATTTTGGTGTTTTTGCCAGAGATAAAAATCATGACCAGAATGCACCTGATTGCACAATTGAAAAATAAAATAAAATTTCAAGGGGCATGCCCCCAGACCCCCCAGGGGGTTCACATCTTTGTGACTTGTATCACCCCTAATGAGTTTGCATGTCTGTACCTCCCTGATGTATGTAGTGAATGAAGATCCAGGCCTCTCAGTTTACAACCACTGATATGTGACAAGAGTTTTAAGCAGAATTCGAAAACTGGGGCCCCTAAATTAAAGCCTGAGCACACTCTGGCTGTAGAGGAGCTGCCTGGACTCATTAGGACCACTAGTGTGTTTCCACCATGTGCATTTCTTGCAGAATATCTCTACAGCAACTCTACAGCACAGAAGGAAGATTTAAATGGAAAGGATCAGTGCGTTGGTTAAATCCGTGTCACTGGAGCATGCTGCTGCCGGAATTAAACAATGTGCTTATGCACGCCTTATCTGGCTGCAGCGAGCTGTCAGAAGTGGCTAGGTTCTTCGCTGCAACAACAGATGGGCATGAAACGAGCGGCACACAGACGGTGGACAGAAAGGCAGAGCGATCATCCCACAACAGTCAACTTTCTGTAAATCAGATGCCTAACTGTTGTGTGATGAGAACATATTAACACCGAAACCCCCTAGCATGGTGCTACCCGCCTCCATCCATCCATCCATCGTCAACCGCTTTTTCCCGTTAGGTGTCGTGGGGGGGACTGGAGCCGATCCCAGCCGGCATTGGGCGAAGGCGGGGTTCACCCTGGACAGGTCGCCAGTCCATCGCAGGGCACATAGAGACAGACAACATATAGACAGACAACCATTCACACTCACATTCACACCTACGGGCAATTTAGAGTCATCAATTAACCTAAACAGCATGTCTTTGGGCTGTGGGAGGAAGCCGGAGTACCCGGAGAAAACCCACGCTTACACGGGGAGAACATGCAAACTCCACACAGAAGAGTCCCAAGCCGGAATTGAACCTGCGACCCTCTTGCTGTGAGTGCCATGTAGCCCTCAATACTTACCCTGATACCCAAATCCAACCAATAATCATTTTTTTCCAGATTTAATTTTAAATTTAAACATCTCCTTGTGGAATTGATAAGCTCATTCTCCCATGTGTAAGGTAACATGAGGCTGTATTGTGTATATGTATAACTGCACATCAATTCTCAACTACAAGTGGAGACGTCATACACCTACATGATTATAAGGCGTTAAGGAACTGCTTTGACAGATTAATGTGATATACAGATATTCCATCACATTCAAGTTTTGCAGTAATACACGGTTGTACTGTGTACAACTGTGTACGGTTGTACAAAAATTGAATTTCCTCTAGTGGGACTAATAAAGGTTGATCTTCTTCTTCTTCTACTGTAGGTGCAGGTCAAGAAAGGTCATGTCCTTAATTCATCAGTTTTGTTCAGATGTAGCCTTTAGGACTCAACAGATTTTGCAGAGGAACCAGTTTTGTGGATTACCGCCATTCAAGTGGAGATAAACATCATGAGCAAGACTGACAGTATATGGTTCTATAGTTTGCATGTTCTCCCCGTGTTAGCGTGGCTTTTCTCCAGGTTCTCCGGTACTGTGGACTCTAAAAAAAGAAAATTGTCCCATAGGTGTGAATGGTTGTCTGTCTGTATGTATCAGCCCTGTGATGGACTGGCGACCTGTCCAGGGTGTACCCCACCTTCGCCCGGTGTAACCTGGGATCGGCTCCAGCCCTCCCGCAACCCTGAACAGGATGTGTGGTTTCAGATGGGTGGATGGTTAAATACATGTATTTACAAGCCTGGCAACCGGTTACTCTGGCAGAAGTTCATCTTTAAAGGGGCTAGATGTAAGAATCAGAAATTGCTTGTTCTTGTTGCTCACGCGTGTGCTTGTAGACGCAAGTCAAAGTCAAAAGAATGTGACCAACAGCCTTTATGTTGATTAACATTATAACGTTAGCCAGCTAAAAGCACAGTATGGGAATATATTTCACATGCTTGGCAGTAACGTTAGCTTACCTGTCCGATAGGAATTCTGGCAGCTCTGGGTCCGTTTTGTTACCCAGAACTAATTAAGGTTCCTCCATGAATCGAACGCCCGGCCGATACTGATCCTAGTTTTCCCCTGACTTTGGTCACATTCCTGTTTTGCAAGACGGGTTTCACTAGATATAAGTTGTTTTTTTAACTTCTGTGGAGTCTGTGTTTGAGTCTGAGTTGCAGTGGAGGCTGGTCGTTTGTTGGCGTTAGCGAACTCCATTTAGCTCCACCGTACGTTAGCTATGGTTTCACAGTTAGTCCTGTAGCGGAGCTGAAAATAAAGGCATTTGTTAGCATGCATGATGTCACATCCATTGGATTTTTTTCATAAAAAACAGCTTGCCTTCCTCACAGTTAATAGCAGTCTACAGGCTGATAGAGCAAACCCAGGAAGTTTGGTTACAACCTGTACCATACTGTCCCTTTACTTCGTCTTATTAGGGCATAGTGTCACAGTTCACTTCATCTCCCTGGACGTATTGGCTTATTCTCCTTCTACTGTTAGTCTTATTTCATGTCATTTGTCCCTTTCATCCTTCTTTGCCTTCATGCAGCTGTCTATTGCGAGTCGAAATGAACTGGAAAATGAACACCTCTCATCTGTCCGTGGTGTTTTATCCATCTCTACACTGGTTCTGCTGATCTCTTGACACCGCTGGATTTCCAGGGAGAAAGGACCATTCAATTCTCGAACCTTTACTTAACATTAATCTTGGTAATAAGTAGGTCAAGGTTTAAACAAGGAGTTGAATCACAGATGACAGAATTATAAAACCATTTCAGAGTCTACCAACTTTTGGTCCTTTCTTGTCATTCAGACTTGTCAACTCTCAGTGTGCGTATATATATAAAACCAGTTTTCAGTGATTAATTTTCCTCATCAAGGGCTGTCCTACTTCTTTCTCTCATACAGTCTACTTCACCCGACTATTCTTATTTACTTTGTATAATGCTTATTGTTTAATAATAACTCATTTCTCATTACTCCTTGCTATTTCAAAAATCATTTGATTGACAGGACCTGGGTTTACGTGTCCCATCTAACACATACTGGTGTTTCCATATTGAAACCTCTGGGCAACATCTACGTCTGAAAAGTGAAGCAATGCTGAAGCACCTTAAACTGTCATTCTTTCTAACAGCCAGCAGGGGGCGACTCCTCTGGTTAGAAAATGAGCCTATTTTTCATTTGATTTATTACCTCAGTAAACATTGTAAACATGAATTTATGGTCTCAGTCAGTATTTTCAAGTCTTCTTCAATACAGCATGATGTTCATTTAGTAAATTATGGTCCCATTTAGAGTCAAATAGACCATAAAGCAAGGGATGCTTTAGGGCGTGGCTACCTTGTGATTGACAGGTGTCTACCACACATTGTCCGAACTCGGCCTGTGTTTTTGTCTTGCAACTTTAAGCTTTTCACAGTTCATGAAAGTTAGTTATAATAACGCATTCTCACTCCAGCACTTCAAATATAGCTGTTTGGTCAGTGATACCAACACTCTGGGTAACCCTGTTGTGTTACTTTTGAACAAACTGGAGACGGATTGTCAATATGCGCTTGTTACATGCATATTGTCCTTTCAAAATAAACTTCTGTTTTCACAGGAAGTTAGGTTTAACCACTTAGTTGGGGTTAGGAAACAGTTGTTGTTGACTTCTCTGATTTGTGGGATGCTACCGATGAGTCAGGTGACTAACGACATGACAAAATAAGTCAATGTTGCATTTATTTTCACATGGGACACGAACACCAGTCTCCTGGTTGAAAGTCTTGTGTTTGTTTGACCCATCCGCCACCCCTCCTGACCACCCTTAGCGGACTCTCCCACTAGGCGCGGGTGGGTTTACATTGGAGTTAGCTGAAAGCCTGGTTCATCACATACTGCTGCTAAAGTGTGCCTTCGTGCGCAAGTCTCTGATGCCAAGGGGTACTTACCACACGGCGGTAATTGACGATTTGGGAGTGAAAACCATTTTGGTCACCTAGAAATTCCTTATTCAGCATGGAGACGGTCAAAAACTAAGATGGAGACAGTCAAAACCATGATGGAGACAGTCCAAAACCAATATGGAGACAATCTAGAACCAAGATGGAGACAGTGAAAAACTAAGATGGAGATAGTCAAAAACTAAGATGGAGACAGTCAAATACTAAGATGGAGACAGTCCAAAACCAATATGGAGACAATCTAGAACCAAGATGGAGACAGTGAAAAACTAAGATGGAGATAGTCAAAAACTAAGATGGAGACAGTCAAAAACTAAGATGGAGACAGTCCAAAACCAATATGGAGACAGTCAAAAACTAAGATGGAGACAGTCAAAAACCAAGATGGAGACAGTCAAAAACTAAGATGGAGACAGCCAAAAAAAACCAAGATGGAGACAGCCAAAAAAAAACCAAGATGGAGACAGTCAAAAACCAAGATGGAGACAGTCAAAAACTAAGATGGTGATGGACAAAAATTCAAGATGGAGACAGTCAAAAACCGACATGGAGACAGTCAAAACTAAGATGGAGACAGCCAAAAACTAAGATGGTGATGGAAAAAAACAGTGAAAAACTAAGATGGAGATAGTCCAAAACAAAGATGGAGACAGTGAAAAACTAAGATGGAGACAGTCAAAAACCAAGATGGAGACAGTCAAAAACTGACATGGAGACAGTCAAAACTAAGATGGAGACAGTCAAAAACCAAGATGGAGACAGTCAAAAACTAAGATGGTGATGGACAAAAATTCAAGATGGAGACAGTCAAAAACCGACATGGAGACAGTCAAAACTAAGATGGAGACAGCCAAAAACTAAGATGGTGATGGAAAAAAACAGTGAAAAACTAAGATGGAGATAGTCCAAAACAAAGATGGAGACAGTGAAAAACTAAGATGGAGACAGTCAAAAACCAAGATGGTGATGGACAAAAAAACAAGATGGTGACAGTCAAAAACCAAGATGGAGACAGTCAAAAACTGACATGGAGACAGTCAAAACTAAGATGGAGACAGCCAAAAACTAAGATGGTGATGGAAAAAAACCAAGATGGCAATAGTCAAAAACCAAGATGGCAACAGTCAAAAACTAAGATGGCAACGGTCAAAATGCCGAACTCCAGGCTTCAGAACAGCAGTCCACAAACCAGGGGCTGACACCACGCTGACTACAGCCACTTCTTATATACAGTCTATGATTGTGGCGCAGGATAGAAGAGTCATAGAGGGGATGATGGGGGAACAAGGGAGAGACGGGAGGAAAGACTGAGGAGGTAGAACAGGGCAAGAGAGAAAAAAAATCTTGGCACAGAAAGAAAAAGAGGAAAGGAGACAGAAAGAAGACAGGGAGACAGAGAATCTATTTTAGTGATGAGAAGTGAAAAGACAGAAGAGGACAGGAAAACCGACGAGTGACAAGAGAAACAGACTAATGATGTGAAAAGCAGCTACAATAGTTACACAGGGAGAAGCAAAGAGGACGGATTGTTTCTATGAATTTCCCTCCTTCCTCTGTCCCTTCCTCTCACTCTTCATGTATATGAAACATCCCTGCCATCAAAGATCACCTTGTCTGGGAATTTGGGATTTTCCCATCATTAAAAAATGATAGAAACCTTAACAGGTTACGCTCAGGTGTGCTTACTGTGAAATTCATCCCTTTACACTTTACACAAAATGCATTTTGTAATATTAATCTGTCAGAAAATTATTTTCGATGTTATTCAAACAGCATATGGATGTTGTAATTAAAAAGTGCCTGTTTCTCGAGTTTTGGTGCTGAATACATTTTGGTTTAGGAAATAAACAGGAGTTCATTAAAATGTGTTTTTCCAAAGCTTTTGTTGAATATTTGTAAGAAATGAGGAAAAGGAATCTCTTTAAAGTGCTAAAAGAAATGAAAATCAGTTTCACTGTCACTCAATTTAATTACAGGTTCTTTGAAAAAAGTTTTTTTCCAGCTGGTTTAAAATTCACCACAATTCATCAGAAAGTAACACAAGTGGGACCAAATTCAATGATTTTTTTTTTTTTTTTTTTTTTTTACATTTGTTTTAATAGTCGTAGCTAATTTTACAATAATAGCTCCAATAATTACAAAACTGTCAGCTCCTGGAGGGACTGACATATTTTCAAACAATCACAACATGATTACAATATTACAAAAACATATTCCTACATATACAGATGAAAAAGCACAGTGCTGGATCCTTACAACATTTTAAACCATACTATATCTTGTTAGCACCATATAGTGTTAAGTCAACCAAACAATATGACAATACATCAAACATTACAAAAAACAGAATTTTTCTTGCATTTCTTGCATGTGCAGCAGCACCACAATTTCCACTCATCTTTTCAAAATAAACTTCCTTCTTCAAAGAAACAACTTTGGATAGGGTTAGACAACAAAACTACTTAGATTAGGTTTAGGTAAAGACTGCGGTTTGGGTTAAAATAAGTGACATAACGTAAGTATGGAAGCTACCTGATAAACTAATCAACATTGACTTCTGGTTTCACACATGGTATGAACATCAGTCTTCTGGGTCAAAGTCTGGTGTTTTTTGACCCACCCATTCGTACCAACTTCCTCCCAACACTGACGTCGTTGCTCTTTATACTTCCTGGTCACAATTATGTGGATACATACGAATACACTGCATTACTTTTTGTAGGTGTAGCTATGAATGGTATATGAGAACGGTCTGCTTATATACACATCCAGCAGACACAGATCAGCATTGGCATTTCTGGTCCACCTTCAAGCCTAGTTTCTAATATCTGTCTCTTTAGCTGCTAAATGTCCCACTATGTTCACCAGCTTGTTGCTAACTTTCTCTGTCTGCTGTTTGGTGCTGTACAGTGGGTTTATTTAAACTGCCTGATGTGGTTGGAAATTAACTTAACGGTGTAATATGTTATATTTGTCGGCTGTTTGTAAATAAACAGCATTCAATTGATTGCCCTCGGATCAACGAGCGGGCGAAGGAGAGAGAGACCAACAATAATCAAGTGAGCTATAGAGTGAATGAAGAGAGGGAGCGGCGTTAATGATTAACAATAATGACGGTTACTTTCCAAATCACAAATGAACACGACCATAACCCAGCAGGAAGGCCCTGCTAAATCTCTTTGCTGATGCCCCGAAATGTCCCGAGCATAGCAAAATTAGATAATAAAAAGAAAAGCAGGGTCTCTACAGAAACACCACCATACATTTCTAGTGGGTCAGAATTATAATTCATTTGTTGCGGAGGGCTGGAGCCAATCTCAGCTGACAATGGCCGAAGGTTATGTACACCCTGGACAGGGCGCCAGACTATTGCAGGGCTGACACATAAAGACAGACAACCATACATGCTCACATTCACACCTATGGACAATTCAGAGTCAACGATTAACCTTCATGTCTTTGGACTGTGGGAGGAAACTGGAGAACCCGGAGAAAACCCACGCTGACATGGGGAAAATATGCAAATTAGACACAGAAGGGTCCCAAGCCGGGTTCCGACCTCAGACCCTCTGTCAGTCAGCCCTCTGACAGTCTTAACCCTCGAATTTATAATTAAAGGTATTATTTTTTCTCAAAGCTCCTATATATTGTACCTTTAAGAGAACAGTGAGACTGAACCAAAGAAATAAGAGTCAGGTGATATTTCTCTGAGCTTGCCACTCTCAGCAACACTCTTATAGATGTATTTATTACAGACCAGCGTTGACATTTTGTATGTTGTACTAGTGTTCCTGTGGAGGATTTGGTTCCTTTTCATTTGGTTAACTGTGGCCGGTGGGAACAAATCTAATACAGAAACATGCAGTGAGAATATGTTCTGAACCAACGGCAGGAAACGACCTGAAAACACAAGGCTGAAGGAAACAGATGTCGGCGTCTGATAACCAGCAGTTCCTCTTGCTTGGATAGCGGCATTAAAAAAATGAACCGACGGCAAACCGCAGTCTGGACTGATGCTCACATTCAGCTGCTTCGTTTATGTGCATCTACGTGTTATGAATGTCAGAGAAGCTGCATTAAAAAAGAACACTGACAAGTCTGTCGAGCTCAACTAAACTTCCAAACACTGCAATCACATTGGTTTTGACTCACGAGTCATGTGACTTTTGTTTACATACATCAGACCGCCAATATGTCATCCAAGTAGGTTTGACCTAAGGTGATCATGGCCCGTTTTGGGGGAAAACAATAATAGCTGCTGTGTAGTTGGTTGCACCATCAGTGAATCCAAAAATACTGGTCATGGATTTGTTCCTCTGCCTACAAAAAGGTAATGGAGGGACTTTATGGGTCTATAGCTATTGACCAGACCAGTATCACAGCATCGCCAAGGCTGTGTCTCTTTATGGGGAAGGAAACTCATCACAGGAAAGAAATGAAGAATGCTAAAAAGCTGTTGTAGTGGGTAAACTGAGGCTTTCGCACTGACATTTGAGGCTCATATGATACTGTAGCGGAGCTTAAGTGCTAGGGACTAGCAGGGCTAGCTGATGTTAGCTTGAGGATGAGGCTGCTGCAGTAAAACAGTCTGGAATAACTTTTTGACTCAGTTCATATTTTGAAATAATCTAAATTTATAGACTGTTTATCAATTGAAGCCTGAATACTAGACTTGGGTGGTGTCTATTTTTTTCATGCTTTCATGACATTTCACTGTGTGTAGGCTATTTTGCAGTACATGACGGTATTTGTGTAAAAAAAGAAAAGAAAACCTGAGCAAAACTTTGAGGGCAGCAGGTAGCAAACAAGACACTTGGGTTTTGAGGAGTTGTAGCATTTATTCACTGACAGCCTGAACTGTACACCCACTGCACTGCTACATTCACAGCTGTAACATTACTGCTAACGTCTCGCATCTTGTATCTCTCATATCGATCAGACACTCTCGAGTATAGGCCTGTACGTATCAAGCTTGTAGTACGAAATGACACTAAAATACGGTACAGACTCTCAGTGTAACCAACCGTAGTTTTTTATGATATCTCTATCTATATATATACTATATACTATAATATATGGGGGCGGCAGTAGCTCAGTCCGTAAGGACTTGGGTTAGGATGTGGAGGACCCGGGTTCAAATCCCCCATGGACCAAGACCAACTGGTTGCTGGAGAGGTGCCAGTTTACCTCTTGGGCACTGCCGAGGTGCCCCTGAGCAAGGCACCAAACCCCCAACTGCTCTGGGCGCTTGTCAGGAGCAGCCCCCTCACTCTGACATCTCTCCATTGACATGTATATGTACTGTGTGAACAACAGAGTGTAAAACTGAATTTCCCCACTGTGGGACTAATAAAGGAATATCTTCTTCTTCTTCTTCTTCTTCTTCTATCTAATGTTTAATGTTTAGCGGTCAGCGTTCTGAGATTTACTCACCAAATGGAAAATGGTGTGTGTTAATTTGGACCCTGAATACAGTCATACATTAACTAGCATAATATCCAACCAAATCTCAGCCTATAGATCAAACACTTGGATATTAGCACATTGGTTATTTATGTAATTTTTTATTTTTTAATTTATGTATTTAACATGTAGCTTACCTGATTCAATCAAATATATTGAGATGTCTGGATAAGTAATATCCGGCCACTGTGTTGGACGGGGGAAGACTGAAGGGACATGATGGCGATTCATTACCTCCACCAAGGAGGTTATGTTTTTGCCGGCGTTTATCTGTCTGTTTGTTTGTTTGTCTGTGTTCAAGATAACAAAAAAACTTTTGGACGGATTTTGATGAAATTTTCAGGGTGTGTCGAAAATGTGAAAAGGAAGAACTGATTTAATTTTGGGGGTGATCCAGAAGAAATCCTGGATTCTGGATCACTTTGAAATTTTCGTTAACATTGGGGTACATGGGACCCAAAAAATTGTTTCTCAGTATCTCTGGTAATTGTTGCCCAAAGCTCATGAAATTTGACTCAGGGATTTACAATGTGTACTTCTATCAAATCCCAAAGGCTGATCCAGATCTTTTCAGATCACCCGAATTTCCCTCCGGGGATTAATAAAGGTTCATCTTATCTTATCTTATCTTATCTTATCTGATCCAGATAACGGAGGTCTGCGCTCTCCGAGTGCTTTTCTAGTTTATTAAGGTATCGCGAACACTCAGTTTCAGGCAAGCTCGCAAAATAATTATTAGACGTGTATAAAACAAATGTTTGTATAACAAGAGATGAATCCATACAAACTTGTCAAAATTCTAATCCAAATATACATCAAATTTCATCGAAATGTATGGGATCTTCAGTTTTCTTTTCCCCAAAAGGGTACTAGACTTGTTGTGAAGTGCCGTTCTGATGTATAGTCACATGTGATTGGGCAGAGAGTTCTTCATGTATGCCTCACACCAATGAAAACATGTAGGTGCGATCGCACTCAGCAGCGGTGCGAAATGATGACGCACCAACTTGAAAAAGCTCCCGTCAATCATTTGTCTTTCTTTGATACCAACAACAACATAGCACCAACACTTTTTTTTATTCAAGCTCTTATAAATACCCTGCTGCTTTAGCCGCAAACAGAAATGATGACTCAGCTCGGCTGTATGAGATGATGATTTCAGGGCTGGTAGGTCTGGTTGAGGGAGACTGACACACACCCACGTGCCACACAAGTGCAAACAAAGTTGATGATTTTAATCACCGCAACATGCTGAGAACACAAACATTCCCTCGGGGTGCTAATCAATTACTGCGACGTGCACATACACACAGCTACATGCACACACAGGGACCCAAACACACAATCATGATAAACTAATTTCACTCTAATTCAGTTTTTTCTTACTGTGTGTGTGTGTGTGTGTGTGTGTGTGTGTGTGTGTGTGTGTGTGTGTGTGTGTGTGTGTGTGGTGGGTGGGTGGGTGGGTGGTACAGGATGCTGTCAGCATAAAGCCAAGCAAACACACCATGAGCACGCAGCAACACACACATACAAGATGCATGAAGCTTTGCAGACCGCTTCATCTATTGGCTTGTTAGAAATTATCATTTTTGAGAGGCAGACAAAACATCCCATTTTTTTCCATCAGTCAGAATAAGTGAAGCAATGGAACCAAACATAAAGCAATCATCTGGCATTTCCATATGAAAACGCTTGTGTTTTGCCATGACCAATTGATACAAACCTCATGTTTATTCAACCGATAACCAGTTTGTGAAAGATTTTACCTTCGTTGCTCTCAACAGTTGGAAGTTATTTTTGAAAAAGAGCAATTAACTTGCACAAGGACGAGGACGAAACTTTTGAAGCGTTTCCTGCTCGCTCTGCATAAACGCATCAGCCACGGTAAATGTCTAAAATGTAAATTTGTTTAGCGGAGATGCACAGATATACACATAAGCTTAGCGTTCGTTATTGGCTCTCGACTCCGCTGATAGAGCTATCATTATGGTAATACAGAGGTCTATCATAATTATCTGCTAATTGACTGCCTAACGAAGTAGCGCTCATTAGAATGCTCATTAATACTCCATCATCGCTATTGATAGCTGTAATCACAGAGTGGTGGTTTCAAGGTCTTACAGGAGTCTGTGTGAGAGCATGTGTGGATACTGTGCGCTTAAGTGTGTGTGTGTTTCTAGTATTGTCAATCCTTTCTTCCGACAGTCATATATTAGCAGTATTGAATACAGAGCGTATGAATAGCCTGTAAGATACCTATTTTTAGCCTTTTTTAGCATCTGAATGGATTAATAGATTGATGGATGGATAGCTGTCACCATAATAGAGTATGTGCTAATTGAGGTAATGCAAATGTAAGGTGATTAAGGCATCTATCAGACTTTCATGCATGAGACCAGACTTGTGTGCCCCGTCACGGACCTGCCGTTAATGCTGAAGTAGGCAGTTTGGAGCAAATATGATGAAAAAAAAAAGTGATTTTTATAAAACAGTCTATTATCTAACTAACTACTGTATATCCTGACAGTAGTGCATGAGACAGGTAATCGGAAAAGAAGAATCCTGTTCGTCTGGTGTCCCCCGGTGCAAGACTTCACAGACCAGGAGAAAACCAATCAGAGCTAAACTGGAGCCTTGACGTCTCTGAGCAGCTGTCAATCACTCACAAACTCCGATCAAACAGTTTTCAGCAGAAGTCTGAGCAGTGGCGTTCTGAAAATGTGGGCAAAATATCCGTTTGGCTAGATATCAGTATGGGTCAGAGAGCAACGGGATTTTTCTGTTTGATTGTTTGATTTTTTTTTTTTTTTTTTTGATCAACAGACCATTTATGCAATACTTATTTCTGTTTCACTGTATCCTGTGAAATTCAGCATATCCAGATACAGCAGTTTGTATGAAACCTTACAACAAAACTACTTAGGTTTATGAAAAGATCGACTTGGTTAGGATAAGGCAACAAAACTACCTAGCTAAGGAAAAGATTGACTTCACTGGTAGCCTCGGGAAAATATTGACTTTTGGTTGCACAAGGGGTGCGACAGCGGCCTCCTGGGCGAAAGTCCAGTGCTTATTGACCCTGATCCTGGTTCATGATTACGTGGATTAGATGTGACTTGACTACATGGGATATATAAATCGCAGTGCAATGCTTTTCATTGGTATAGCTACGAATGGTGTATGAGAGCAGCCTGTGAAATTAGATGACTCTTATGGTAAACAGCAGGGCTCAACCCAATTCAATGGGCCCCAAGCAGGAACCCTGCTGGACACCTACTATACAGTAGCTCTGTGCACTGGTTCCTGAAGGGGACAGCAGGCTTCCCGCTATCACCTGAGCAACTCTGAGAAGTCACAGTAATTTAAATGCTCCCACTTTCTTCATCAACGTCTGTTTTTGGTGCAGAACATTGTATGGCAGTTTTCATTGTGTGCATTCCCCTCAGCCTGGACTGCAGTGGTTGTTTCAGCTGCAGTACAGTGGGAATAATGTCGCTGCCTCTCACGCTTTGAGGGCAGCAGGTAGCAAACAAGACACTTGGGTTTTGAGGAGTTGTAGCATTTATTCACTGACAGCCTGAACTGTACACCCACTGCACTGCTACATTCACAGCTGTAACATTACTGCTAACGTCTCGCATCTTGTATCTCTCATATCGATCAGACACTCTCGAGTATAGGCCTGTACGTATCAAGCTTGTAGTACGAAATGACACTAAAATACGATACAGACTCTCAGTGTAACCAACCGTAGTTTTTTATGATATCACTATCTATATATATATACTATATACTATAATATATGGGGGCGGCAGTAGCTCAGCCCGTAAGGACTTGGGTTAGGATGTGGAGGACCCGGGTTCAAATCCCCCATGGACCAAGACCAACTGGTTGCTGGAGAGGTGCCAGTTTACCTCTTGGGCACTGCCGAGGTGCCCCTGAGCAAGGCACCAAACCCCCAACTGCTCTGGGCGCTTGTCAGGAGCAGCCCCCTCACTCTGACATCTCTCCATTGACATGTATATGTACTGTGAACAACAGAGTGTAAAACTGAATTTCCCCACTGTGGGACTAATAAAGGAATATCTTCTTCTAGCTAGGAATAATGTCGCTGCCTCTCACGCCGTTGCCGTCTGTATTGTAACGATGTTGTGGTTTGTGTTGCAGGTATGCCTCTCAGTCTGGACTGCAAAGCATTTTTTGGCTACAGCGGAGAAAACAGAAGACCCATTATCTACTGGATGAAAGGAGAAAAGTTTGTCGAAGAACTAGCGGGACACATAAAAGAGAGTGAAGTCAGGTAAATACACCAGCATCAGTCAGATACACTATGTATCTCATCATTTTCTGGAAGCGACAAGACAAAATACAGAAACTACAGTAGATGTAAATTGAAAATGAACCAAAGTTGAGCAAATACATAATTGTTCATAATACTGTAAGACACTGCATGACAGCACAGAATCAATTACAGCCTCTCAACTTTACAGGTTTCTATTGTTAATTAATTTCTGAAAAAGGCTCAACTCCAGCTGCACCTCTCACACTGTCAGTATCTAATTTACTCTCTTATGATTTATGACTCAATGAGGGTTCTCTGACAGATTTCTTCTCAACTTTCCTAAAAACTGATGAATACTAATAATAAAGTTAAATTGAATTCATTTTCTCCCCTATTGGGACCAATTACAGTGGGCTCTACTGGGAAAAGCCTGACTGTCTGCGGGGCGTCAGATATCATTAGAATAACCCACCAGATCACCATGGAAACCATCAGAACACTCATGGTCTCACTCATACACGAGTGTAGGGCTCGGGAACATTCATTTCACCTTAGATCAGTTAGCTAAATGCTAATCTATGAAATCTGTTTCCCTAATGTATAAAACAGTATATTAAAGGGATAGTTCATCTGTTACTACACTATATATGTTGATTATCATAAACGACTAAAATCAATTATTTCATTGTCTTTAAATGTCTATACATAGACTGTATATAAAGATGGATGACATCACAGAAGCCAAAACATCTGGATCGCCCCCTGGTGGCTGGCTGCAGTATAGGATATAAATCCCGCCCCCTCCGTGTTAGCAGATGGGACAAACGAAAAAGTCAAAGGACACATCAAATAAATTTTTGTGTTAACTTTTATAATAAATTTTGTTTTAATGGGTTATTTGATGCTATAAAAATGAGGTGACACATCATGATTAACCTGAGGGAAGCAGTCACAGCCGGAGGCTCGGGACTTGTAACCGTCACAAGTCTTTCTAGACAAACGGCTAACGTAGCAGCTAGGTGGCTCACGCTAACAAGCTGGCAGTGGTGCTTGGCTCGTGACTAGACGTGTGGGTGGGACCTCGATACCGGGCTCCAGTCCCCCGATCACTACTATACAGTCTCTGGCTCCAAATGATGTCAAAATCTCAACATGGCAGCTCCCATATCTGAGATATTATGTATTTATTTTTTTGTACAGTGGGAGGAAATGGAGACGCGTCATCCATCTTTATTTACAGATCTGTAGAGCAACAGTTTGTACAGTTTGGCGGTGCAGAAATATCATGCTTTTCTCCTTTGCTTTCGTTAATGAACACATACATAGGGAATAGTTTGGAACGAAAGAAATCCAAAGCCCCGGTGAGCTCTGCATGAGCTTAGTTAATGTGTCAGGTCTTATATAATTCAACTCTTTTTTTCCACTCCAAGCTTTGGAAATCTTTTAAGCAAAGACAATGACTTTATAAAGGTTGAAAATGTTTAAAATATTAGGTGAGTGTAGTTAGTGGAGTTTGGTGGTATTATATTATCGTTGCTATTAATAACTTTGCCTGTGTAGGGCTGTGTAAGTGCTCTGTGAAGAGCCATGGATGAGATATGCAGGATTAGAGCACATGAATCTAGGCTGTCTTTAAACGCCACACGTTCATACTAGCGCACTGCAGAATCACTGAACTGAATATTGAATTTATGCATCGACTTATGCCAACCATACTAGGAGACTGAAGTCTGACACCCTCCCACATCTGAAGACAATGTGTCATAACTCAGAGCTTTTAGTCGCAGGCCATAATATTTTGAAGACTGGGGATCATGCAGGGTCAATATCTACTGTACAAAAATATAACTAGATTTCTTTTGAGATGATGACACATCCTGCTCCGGAGTAATTAAAAAAATATAAAAAAATAATTTTTTTTTTTAAAAATACTTCCTTTTTTTTTTTTTGGAGGTTGTTTTTATTTTTTTTTATATATATAATATATATAATTTTATATATTTTTATTTATCTTTCTCTTTTTTTTTTTTCTCTCTCTCCCCCCCAGAGGCCCCTTCCTTTCTCTCCCCCTTTTTTTTTTTTTTTTCCCCCCCCTTTTTTTTCCCCCTCCTCCCCCCCCCCCCCCCAATCCTATTTTTTTTTATTTATTTATTTTTTTTTTCCTTTCCTATGTATGTATGTGTATATGTATTTTTTTTTTTCTCTTCCCTCCTTCCCCTCCCCCTCCCCCCCTCCCCTCCCCTCCCCCCCCCCCCCCCCCCCGCTCCTCCCCCCCCCCCCCCCCCCCCAAAAGAAAAGATTCTTTTTTTTTGATGAATGAATAAATATTTATATATATATATATTTTTTTTTTTTTTTTTTATTAATTAATTTCCCTTCCCTCCTCTTCTCCACTTACCACCACAAATAAATTCACCACCCATTATTTCATTTCTTTAATAAAATTTCCTCTCACTATAATATGATTATAGTTTCTATGTCATAATATGTTATGAGGGGGCGGTCATTTTTAAATAAATAAATTTTTTATTTTTTCCTTTTTGGAATAATTAAGAAATATCTTTCCCTTTTTTTTTTTTTTTTTAAACCCACCCCCGAAAAAACCACCCCCTTTTAAGAAACCAAAAAAATAAAAAAACCCCTCCCGAATATTTTTTTTTTAGTTACCTATCTAACCACCTTCCCCAATTGGGCCACTTGGAAGCAACATTAGCTACTGGAATGTCTGCGAAATTGCTATTAACCACGAACTGTATGTTTCAGCTGGCTCATGAAAGCCAGCAATCTACGGCTGAAATGCACAGAGCTGAAGCTAACGGCAAAATTCCAGGAGCTAACATTAGCTTGCAAGAGCCCGTTGGGACAGGGTGGTTAGAGCTAGCTATTTTTTTTATTCCACAACCCCACCAGTTTCTCCATGTTTACTTTCTACCCCATTTGCCTGTTGGTGTTGAACTTTCTATTTTATCGGAACGCAAGAAAAGATGATTTAAGCCGTTTGGTTTAAGGTCAGCATTAGACTCTCCTGTCAAATTCAGCCAACCTCTGTTTTGTGGTGTAATCACCTTTTCTACAAGGTACATTCCAAATTAAAGGAAAACTCTGCTTTATTACAACCTGGGTTTTATTTTTCGGAGCTCTTTAGATCAATTGTTTTGGTGGTTCAGTTTGATGCACCATACTCACTGTATTCACATGGCGGCCATTTTGCTGTTACGTCTCAATGAGGGTGGGAGGAATATCCCCAGTAGAGTCAGAGAAACGAGTCAGACTGGGGTTGCTGGTCTACCGCTGCCTCCATCGGTTAGCAGTAGTTGTTTCAGTTGTTTAGTTGTTGTAGTAGTAGTTGGGGTTAGTACTTGACTATGACTTGCCCCAAACTGCATGTGATTATCATAAAGTGGGCATGTCTGTAAAGGGGAGACTGGTGGGTACCCATAGGACCCATTTTCATTCACATGTCTTGAGGTCAGAGGTCAAGGGATCCCTTTGAAAATGGCCATGATTGTTTTTCTTCCCTAAAATTTAGCGCAAGTTTGGAGCGTTATTTAACCTCTTGCGTAACAGGCTAGTATGTCATGCTTGGTACCAGCAGATTCCTTAGCGTTTCAAGTTTCATATGATACGATAAGCACCTTCACTTTAGCTTTAAAACTGAGCCTGCTACAATCTAAACATCACAAGTTGCGTTCATGTGTTAAAGAAAGTTGTGGCGTTAAAACCAATTCACGTTATGCGTTATCACATTAACTTTGACAGCCCTAAAAATTTATGGTTTTCTCAATGGAGTCTGTTTGCTTTGGCAAGAGCATAATGGCTTCAGTTCTCCATCGACTGCATAGCTGTCTAATGGCACATTAAACCGGTGAAACAATAATAAATATAGTGTACACTGTCTTTTAGGACACCCTCATCCACAGCAGTACATTGCTGTGCCGTCGTATTTTACGTCATCAACTCAGCCTGCCAATAATAATGTGAATGTTTATTCCCTCCTTAATGGGAATCCTTTTGCCTCTACCCCTGCTCCCTCCACAGGGAGGTCAGAGGTCAAGGTCAGCTACACAACATCAGCCCTGGAGCTTGGAGGACTTCAGAGTCTTGCTCGGGGACACTTCGTCAGGAGGGCTGCTTGCTTGCTGACCTGCTGGGTCTTGAACCCAGCTCCTCTATTTAAAAGATGGTCTCTGTAACTACTAAGACACTCAGTGGCCTCTGAAATTGTTCACTCCCGGGAAAACAGTGTAATAGAGTGTGCACGAGTGTTTAAACTAGAAACTAATCATGCCCCGTGGTATTAAATTAACCTTTGCCTGATGAGTTCTCCGTCTTTCAGTCCAGTCCTCCGGCCGCCTCTGATCCAATCACTTCGCTCCACCAAAATTCAACATTGGCTCTCCAGCAGACAGACTCCTGCTGTGATCCACATTAATCTGTCCACATTGAGCCCATCCTGCTGCAGCACCGGCCAGTTCACTGTGTCTCCCTGTCTGTTTGCTTAGTATCTAATATTATCTTTTGGCCAAGACAGGTAGCTGTGGCTAGTAATTACCTGGTCTTGTTACCCTGCGGTATGCAAGAGAACTGTTGACACTCTCACCTCATTTTTATTACACCACCAAGAGAGATCCACCAGCTGTGAGTAAGCGACGGACAGGAAGTTTCAGACTTCTTCCTCCACACCTCCCGAAATCCTGCATCTGTCTTTGATCACAACCTGTCGAGTGTTTCTGATCAAAAATATGCTCAAACACACCACCAGCATCATATATATGAGCAATATCATCGGTTTTACCGCAGTGGTTGGCTTCACTGCTTTCCCACCGCTCAGCATTTCTGCAACTCAGCTATGATACTTTGTGGTTCGCTCATGTGCAATGAATTCATAATTATGATATTTCCATTTGGGCCAGAGCTTCCTTCACATTTTCACTTGAAAGCAGCACTGGTCCATATGTCTGGTGGTGAGGAGAGGCTTCTTTACCTGCTTGAAATTCACATCAGCTGTCCAATCCAAGTCTTGTCAAAGCCTCACTGTCCTAATGTAGTTTTTAACCAGAGCTTGTATCTGTATCAGTGTAGATTAGTAGTTGCCACTTTTTCAGTTATCTTAAATTACCAGTGTTAGTTTTCCTTGGAGCATTTTAGGCACGTAAAGGTTCTGTCACTACAAAAGTAGGAGAAAAACTACTTTTTTATGTACTTTTTCATGAAAACATAAATATGGTCATATTAAGGACTGCGACATATTCCTTTAACAGCTTTGGATGTACTATAAGAAGAATATTGTTGAAGTGCAGTCTGAATGGGGTTTCATGTGACTGCATAGTGTTCAAATGAGAGCGGGGCTTGACATTAGCACTCCAAGTAAACTGTATTCATGCAAGTGCAATACCTCATGCACTCGTCCGATCTTATTTTATGGGATGCCTTGATATTCAGTAAGCATATACGATCAGGAGATCGGCATTAATGCTTTCGTTGGAGTGGCCGGAGTACGCTCTGCCACTCTTGATTAAAATAAGTATCTTGTAGCTCGTTGTCTACGTCACTACGGTTAGAAAGAGACGTTATTTGTGTTTTAACGGTGTTTCGCATATCCATTATTGATCTAGAAATCTGTGACTATCTTTCCAACTTTACCAAAATACAAAAGCCTCTGCTAACACTGATCAGATGCTTTGTTGAGCCAACATCCAATGGGAAGCCTTGATGAGCAACGTCATGCACAACAGTTCTGACTGGTTATAATGACATGTGAGATATCTGTTTTATCCGACTCGTCAGATAATTATGACTCATCCAAACACGTGGAGAACATGTAAACGCCACACAGAAGGGCCCCAAGCCAGATTCAAACCTGTTGACCCTCTTGCCGTGAAGCGAGAGTTAACCACTGCACCACTGTGCACCCCCAACTGTGGATATCTCTAATTTTAATTCCGGATAGTCAAGCTTGGCTATTAAATGTTAAAACGGTTTCCCATAGCAGTACCAGTGATACTGAGGTAGATCCGGCAGGAGAGAAGAATGGTGATGCTGATGATGACGCAGCAGTGAGGAAGATGTTAATACTGTGATGACCAGAGAGTGAAGAGAGGAGATTGTTTGTCATGTTTAAAAATAATTGTTCGGTGTGATTTGAATTAATCACCATCCATCCATCGTCAACTGCTTATCCCGTTAGGGGTCGCGGGGGGCGCTGGAGCCGATCCCAGCTGGCATTGGGCGCAGGCGGGGTTCGCCCTGGACTGGTCACCAGTCCATCACAGGGCACATAGAGACAGACAACCATTCACGCTCACATCCACACCTACGGGCAATTTAGAGTCATCAATTAACCTAAACAGCATATCTTTGGACTGCGGGAGGAAGCCGGAGTACCCGGAGAAAACCCACGCTTACACGGGGAGAACATGCAAACGCCACACAGAAGAGCCCCAAGCCGGATTTGAACCTGTTGACCCTCTTGCTGTGAGGCGAGAGTGCTAACCACTGCACCACTGTACAGCCTGTATTAATCACATTTGCATTATATGAGCGTGAAAAGGGGAGATCTCACCCAGGTCTGCTATGAAGTGCTATATGGAAACGGTGAAAGGCGAGCCGCACGATCATTCACTACTCACGAGTAATTTAGTGGGATGGAAGGAGCGTGTTAACTTGCAGAGGTCAAGAGAGTTATAGATTAGAGAAAAATAGGTCTGAAACAAGTGGGGGGTGGGTATGGATTCATTGGAGGGAAGGTGAGAAAAGGAAGAGGGGAAGTAATGTTTTTAATTGAGGGTTTTAGCAAGTCACTGCTTTTGACAGTGACCTCTAACGCTCTGCTCTGGTAGATATGAGAGTGATGCCCAAACCCTAAACCACACAGAGGAGAAAAAAATCCAGATCCCAGTCATCTGGTGTATTTCATCAGGAACCTTTGGCATCTGTTGCTAAACGGGTAGAGAAAAGCATTAATATTAAGAAGGTCAGGAGTTCAATTCCCACAGTGACCACACATGCTAAAAGCGTATGTGTGTCTAAATTCGTTGCATGCCAGCACTCGGATAAAAAGCCTCAAGGGACGTATAGTATGATGTTTTTCACGATGAGCTGCCAGCAGAAGCGCATGGAAGCGCTGCATGTTGCCTCATCTCTGCTCGCCATGGTCGGGATGCACCAACTCCCGCGTGGTTCAGCCCGCCGTGCGCAGTGCTGGTCCGCCCTGTTTGCTGAGTACGCTGTTGTGGATGGTCCTGCGTATCCTTTTCTTTTTCTTTAAATAAATGAAGTTGCTAGGAGACACAAAGCCAATCAATGGCAGTTCATATTTGATATCAGTGAGCTGACTGCAAATGAGCAGCACAATGTGAGAGAGGTTGGAATAAAAACAGAGATAATATATCAATAACACGTGAGCTGGAAACCACTCTAAGGACACAATAATTACACACCTAGTCTATTTTAGCCAGCTATCTGTAGCTAACAGGCACTGGACTGTATGAGAAATATACTATATACAAAATAATTGAGGATGAATGTATTTTTAGCATCTTAAACAGAGCTATTGTTTTTTTTTTTTTTTTAGTATACTTGAAGTATAGTATATATACTGTATATATATAGTATATTTCCCAAATATACTTTATGTAGTAAGTATGCTTAAATAAAATAAATAAATAAATAATAAAGGTAGTTAACTAAGGGAGAGCATGGGAAATGAAATAAATAAATGAGCAAGGAACATAATTCATGTAATAATAATGATCAAATAATAATTATAATAATGATAACAGTAGCAACAATCAGGAGGCCGAGGAGTCAGCGCGCTCAGTCCGTCAGAGTAAACCAGGATATTGTTTCGTTTGGTGTTTATTGATTTGAAATTATATTAATCCATTTATTCTTTTTTAATTTTCTGACCGATGGGCCCAGCTTTGGGGTTCCCCAGACCCGTATAGGAGGGGGCCGACCCATCGTGGACATGATCCCTTATAAAAACTGCTCCCAGACCCAAGGGAGGGGGCCCGTTTATCATTATGTTAAAAGAGGAGCTGGTCGACCCAGCCCTCCTTCCTCCTGCCACCAGGGACGGGGGGCCCAACCTCCTGTCCAGCCACTGCAACCACTATCGTTAGGAAATTAACAAATAAAAAATAAACTAAAAGTGAAAGAAATAACAAACAAATCAACATACAAAACAAAATATGAAAGATCAATGTGTGGAGAGGTGACTGCAAAAAAGGAAACAAACAAAGAATGAATAAGTAAATACAAATTTAATAAATACATTGGTTGAGGTACACATCAAGAAAATGGTTTCATAACACAGCTTCAACACAAGTTCATAACAAAACATAACAACACAACTCCATAACGACACATAGCATCCTAACAACACATAACAACACAGCTTCATAACAAAACATAACACAGCTCCAGAACGACACACAGCAACACAGCTTCATAACAAAACACAGCTTCATAACAAAACACAGCTTCATAACAAAACATAACAACACAGCTCCATAACGACACATAGCATCCTAACAACACATAACAACATAGCTTCATAAAAAAACATAAAACACAGCTCCAGAACAAAACACAGTTCATAACAAAACACAGCAACACAGCTTCATAACAAAACAACAGCTTCATAACAAAACACAGCTTCATAACAAAGCACAGCTTCATAACAAAACATAACAACACAGCTTCATAACAAAACATAGCTTCATAACAAAACACAGCTTCATAACAAAACATAACAACACAGCTTCATAACAAAACATAACAACACAGCTTCATAACAAAACACAGCTTCATAACAAAACACAGCTTCATAACAAAACATAACACAGCTCCAGAACAACACACAGCAACACAGCTTCATAACAAAACACAGCTTCATAACAAAACACAGCTTCATAACAAAACATAACAACACAGCTTCATAACAAAACACAGCTTCATAACAAAACATAACAACACAGCTTCATAACAAAACACAGCTTCATAACAAAACACAGCTTCATAACAAAACACAGCTTCATAACAAAACATAGCAACACAGCTTCATAACAAAACATAACAACACAGCTTCATAACAAAACATAACAACACAGCTTCATAACAAAACATAACAACACAGCTCCATAACAAAATACAACAACGCAGCTTAATAGGAAAACATAACGACACAGCTCCAAAACAACACACAGCAGCACAGCTTCATAACACCACAGAGCTTCATAACAACACATAACCAGAACACATGTAAGTTTTCTGAGGGCTGCCTTGACAATCCCAAATACAAAACCTGGTTGTTTAACAATTCCAAATGGGAAAAGAAGGTTGGATGCTTGTCACAGTATCCTCCCCAAGTCACAAAGTCAAATATGGTCCGAAAAACCTACCAAGAAGACTGGGAATTTGAATCTGGAAAAGTGTGAAACTTGAAATGGAAAATGTGTAGGAACCCAGTATAAATCAGTCTATATGTATTGATTGTAGTTTAGGCTTGTATCTGCTGTATCTGGTTGGCAGAATAAAAACATGAGTTTCTATAGTTTTACAGCAATGTAGGCTAGTATGTTGTAAATTAAAGTTTACAACCATATCTGTTCAAAAACACTATTCTGCCACAGCTCATGCAATCAGTGATTAATGACAAATACTATCAATTGCATTTTCCAGGAGGAAAAGAAAACATGTTGTTGTTTTTTTCATTATTATTTGATCAAAATAATCTTTAAAGACAAAATAATATGATCCCCCACACTGACACAAAAAGAAAGGAGGGCGCCCAAAGAAAATAGTTGAGTACAGGAATATTTACCCCTCTTGTTTTTCTTCCTTTCCAATCATCTCATGCTCTTTAGCCTTTTTCATTCCTTTTTTCATTTATTTATTTTGGGATAACCTATAAATCTCTCCATTCAAAAGGAGTCCACACATTTACAGTGTAGGTTTCTCTACAGGCTGTTTTACTGTTGCACCAAAAGATATATTTGCGTGAGCGAGGCAATTTGTCGGGTTTTCATTCTCTTTGAATTCAACCACTTCATCATGCAAACTAAATATGTAATCCTTTCACTGGGTTTTTATTAGAAACGCTTTTCATGTTTAAAGCTACAAGGTGTTTAAACACCTTTGTCTACAACAACTGCTTCAACATATACGCAAATACGATTTTTCTTATTAAGCAATAGTATTTTAGTACTGTGGCATGATTATTGTTTGATCTCATCCTGCTCCGTGTTGTGAGAATCAAACTCCCCTTCATTGAGATTACAGTTTAAATACAGTTTTAAATGCTGGCTGTAGACACGTGACCTTCTATATTGAAGCGGGCCTTTCACATGGGTGTCGTTGCCCCATTTGAAACTCCAAAAGCCTGTCCAGATTTGTCTTAATTCACACCCCTCACACTCATTTTCTCTGAGTCCTGTCCCAGTCTAAGGCAACTTCCTCTGAGGTTCAAGCTAGGTATTACAGTCAAGCGCTGACTTCACTTCACAAGACACTGGTTTTTAAAATAATCCTGCCCTCTGAGCCACAGGACAGATTTTATTAATAGAGTGCTGCAGGAAATAGTTCAAGGACCTGGAAACACAATATCATTTTAGCACTTCTGGTTCCCGCGTCTGGTCAGTGGGTTTCTTTAACGGGTTTTTAGTTAGATGCCTGAAATAAAGTGCGTTGAACACGAGCTTAACAGATGTTTACATTTTATTCTACGACATAAAAATATGTCAGTAAATATCCCACTTGTTAGTTTTGAAGATTTTACGTGTTTTAGAGACGGTGGTTGCTCACAAGTTGCTAAATGAGACTAAACGTCATCAGGGGAAAACTAGTCTGCCTTCAGCTCAGCGGCGGTGACGTTGAGGACACGCGACCGTGGTGTACTTCATTTATTCCCTAATGTTAGCTTTTTATATCTGCCGGTTGCATTTGCATTTCAATAATCATGAAAGCAGAAAAAGCAGTGTTAATTTATGAAAACTGTCTTGCCGAGCAGAACGGGTAAATGTGACACAGACCTTATGTTCTGCAATAATCCAAAATCCAATGGTTAAAAAAAGCATTGGGTTTTTGCGGAGGGAAGCCAAGGCGATGCTAATCTCTATTAACTGTCAAGTGATTCAAATATTTACTCGCAATTAATCGCAGGATTGTCTGTAATTAATCGTAAATTAGTCACATTTTTATCTGCTCAAAATTTACATTTAAATGGAGATTTGTGAAGTACTTAATGGGAGTGGACAAATATTTATGTAAATATATGTATTTATTAACTCCGCCAAGGAGGTTATGTTTTTACCGGCGTTTATCTGTTTGTCTGTTTGTTTGTCTGTCTGTCTTTGTTCAAGATAACTCAAAAACTTATGGACGGATTTTGATGAAATTGTCAGGATGTGTCGAAAATGTGAAAAGGAAGAACTGATTTAATTTTGGGGGTGATCCGGAAGAAATCCTGGATTCTGGATCACTTTGAATTTTTGTTAACATTGGGGTAAATGGGACCCAAAAAATTGTTTCTCAATATCTCTGGTAATTGTTGCCCAAAGCTCATGAAATTTAACTCGGGGATTTACAATGTGTACTTCTATCAAATCCAAAAGGCTGATCCAGATCTGATCCAGATGGTGGATTTTATAGCAATTTATATAAAAAATGGGGGTACTCTTACATTTTGGCCTACTGTGCATTTAATATTAGAGGTAGAGATTTCGGCATCGTGTAGCTGAGACAATTCAGCATCTGAAGTATGTCAACGAATTTGATCTAGCTTTAATACTTGAGGAGATAAATCCAGAAGAAACCGCCAGGGGGGAAACTATGGTGCTTGGGGGAGGTCTGCACTCTTCGAGTGCTTTTCTAGTTTATTATTGGAAATAAATTAACAAAACAATGACAGGTATTATCCAGAAACCCTCACAGGTACTGCCTTTAGCTTAAAAAATATGCTCAGATCATTATCAAATATGTATTAAAGAAATCAGAATACATTAAATTAGCAGTATTCCAGCCACATGAGGGGGAATGGGAGAGATCTCCCAGCCTGAGATGTTACTGGACCGTCTGTGCTGACTGCTCTGAGTTTGCCATGTCAGCACAGTTAGCCTGATCCCACGTATCACTGTTTACGGCCGAATCTGACCTCAGATCAGGCGCAGAGCTGCACGTCGTGACCCAGACATCAGTTCAGCCTCCTCCTCCTCCTCCTCCACCTCGTCTCTTCCTCGCAGGCTTTTAGAGGAGTATGACCTCACCATAAGGAGAGTCTTTTTCCAGCTGTTGCCAATGTTTTCCACACATGCCTCCTGGCTCTCTCTGTCCTCCTTTTTCCACATTTCTCCTCTCCTCTTCCTTTCTCCTCCTCTCTTGTTATCCTCTCTCTCCTCTTTCAGTTTGTCGTGGAGCAATTTAGGAGACATGGAGCTCCACCTGTCTCTAAGATTTATACATGTTTACTCCTCTTCCTCTCGTCTCTATCATTTCCTTCTTGTCGGTTCTTTTTTAAGGAGTAATTCGGGAGGAAACTCCAGCTCTTCCATCTACTGTTTTGTGTGTGTTTATGTTCTCTGTCTTGTTTAAAAGGTTTTTAAAGGAGTAAATTTGGGGGAGGAGATGTCCCTGCTGTTTGTAACTATTGTCTTCTCTTTGTGTGTTTGTCCAGGATTTTGAGGGAGCATTTAGGGGAGAAGGAGGTGCAGCTCTCCTTAACGTTTGATGCCGTGGAGGAGGCAGACCTGGCCAACTACACCTGTTATGTGGAGAACCACATAGGGAAGCGCAGCGGGAGTGCTATACTGCAGAAGAAAGGTAGCTTACGATCCTTTTCTCTTTCCTTCCCGTCTTCCTATTTTAGTGAGATTCAAAGACGGGCCTCAAAATTTGAGGAAACCTGCCATCATGTCATCACTGTTGCTTTTCTTCAAACAATAAACCTGAGTGACATGATTATTACAAAGAGCGTCAAGTAAATAGCTCATTAGAAAAGCAGCAACATATGTTTTAAATATCTTATTTTGTCTATACTACTATCATCAACTATCATCATCATCACCCAGACATGTATTTATAGAGCACAATGGGTAACGTCTGCGTCTGAAAAGTGAAGCCAATAAGAAGTGCTTTAAATTTGCATTCTTTCTAATATCCAGCAGGGGGCAACTCCTCTAGTTGCAAAAAAAAAAAAAGAAGTCTGATTGTATAGATGAGAAAATGAGCCTATTTCTCACTTGATTTATTACCTCAGTAAACATTGTAAACATGAGTTTATGGTCTCAGTCACTAGTTTCAGGTCTTCTTCAATACAGCATGATGTTCATTTTAATAAATTATGGTCCCATTAAGAGTTAAATAGACCATAAAGCAGGAGCTACCTTGTGATTGACAGGTGT